>PXOD01000015.1:0-45016 GCA_003012165.1 Paramyrothecium roridum | reverse complement strand
GCGTGGGCGTGTCGCCTGTACTGTACCTTGGCTAACTTAGCTTGCCGGGGCACGGCATGGCAGAGGCAGGGCAGGGAGGGAGGGGGCGTGCGCTGTCCATCTTATGCCCATAAACAAACGTCCGGTGCCTGGCAGGATGGAGGGGTGAAAGGCGGTCACTGAGTCAACAATGTAGAATAAGTTGCGGTCGCGAGGCCACAACACCCCGTCCAAGACATTTCCATCAAAAGAAGATGCCGAACCACGAGTTCTCTCGGATTCGGGGGAATGGTTTGGAAATGCTCAGAAGAACCTACAATCGCCCTCAGTGCTGGGAGGGTCCTTGCAGGTAGACGAGAGATCCTCCTTACCTACTTAGCCAGCCCATCTGGAGAAGCTTCAGCTAGGACCGCGCCGCCGACTTACACTGGCGTCATGTCCTCCCTCGCCTTGCCTGGCGTGACCTCAACCAACCCCAAACTTGTCACGGCAAGGTCCTTCAGCCCGCGTCCCCCTCTCCCCCTCGCTGGTCAGGCAGCTTGTTCTTCTCCTTTTGGTGCTGCGCCGCATTGAGTCCTTGGGACCTAGGTCGCGATCTGTAACCGTGATCAAAATGAAGACAGAAACCAAGGGGGGGATAAGGTCTGTACATTCATGCAACTTGAGGCAGCGACCCAAGGCAATGAGAGCGAGGGCCCCTAACATCAGGTGAAATGCCGTCCTACAGCCAACCCACTTGGGGCGGGTCCTACATGGTTCAAGCTCTAAGTTTCTCTCTTTTTTTTTTCTTTCGAAGAGGAACAAGCGTGAAAGAAGAAGGGTCACCGCAGCCTGGAAGCCAGTCAAAGGAACAGAAGGGGTGGAACGGGGGGGGAGATAGGGGCCCCGTCTAGCGCCCCTCTCCCCCACCCGTGCTCAACCCAATCCTCCCGTGGGCTCGTCACCAGGGGTCCTCATCAGCAGCACATCCCCCGGGGGGTGATTGATATGAGAGACAAGCGTGCCTGGAATGCCCAGCAGACCATCTTCATCAAACCGCAGCATGGTATGTGCGGCTGGTCCAGGTCAGACATAACTGGCCGGCCCGTGACTTTTGGTCCTCTCCCCACATTGTGAACATGAGCTGGCCTTGGCCCATGGTGAACGGCATGCGGGCAGTAATATGGGGTTCCAAGCCGGTCATATTCCAGTTACTGGGCCACGGCGGGCCCCTCCCCCCCGGCTCCCTTGCACATCGTTTCAGGGAGGGAGGTGAGGTGAGAGAGTGTTTCCTTTCGTTTTTCGTCCTGTGTTTCCAGTCCGAAGCGAGCTTTTTCAAAAAAAAAGAATTCTTTGGAAAATGCCGTGACATCAAGCTTTAATTTGCCGCTATCTAGGTCCGGCACCGGGACGTCGGCGGCGGAGAGCTAAGCGCCGTCGCCGTGACTCTCCCCCCCTTTATCGTCCGGATGCCACCCTGACGAAACGCCAGACCGGACGGCCAATAGGGGGCGGAATCAAACCCAATAGGTCTAAGCAATCAAACTTCTGATACTTGCAATACTCTGTGATCCGGGCTGTGCTTCTCTTTTAAAGGTGCTGATTCGATCACGAGTTCGACTTCCTCACCTGGCATATAAGTGAGCTAGTAGTAGGTACCTAGTGGGTAGCGAGCGGTAAGGAACCTGTTTGGGCCAAGGTACGTGCCGCCGCGCGCTAAATCTCATTCACCGCACAGCACCGTACCGCACCGCACCGCGCCTCCAGGTACAATACACACAAGGCAGCGGGGCCTAGGGAAATTCTCGCGAATGCATGCATCACCACTCTAGCTGAAGCATCACCGTAGACAATGCAGGTCCTGATCTTGAGGGAAAGGGGGAGGGGACCAAATGGAGATTGCGGTGTTCCAGGCGCTTTCATTTCATGCCCGCCGCGCATAGTACTATGCGACATGTATAAAGTACTCCAGTGCTAATCTTTTTTAGCCCGCCTCATAAAGGAAAGGCACCAGCTGATCTTCATAAGGCGGTCCCTTCCTCAATGACCACCCCTATCTAACCCATCAAGTAACTACCTGCCAAACACAGGTAGTAGTGTACCTAACGTAAGGTACCTTAGGTAGCTTCACTCAGTACAAGCGGTCCAGGCTTTGCATGAATCACGACTCCCTTCTCTCATGCTGTCACAGAGGCGACTTTGGACCACGACACACATCCAGGTATCATCTCATGTTCCTCATTCCATACTGGAATCCAAGCTCAGAACTCACGTCTGGGGTTGGCATTGCTCACATTTCATAAACTCCGAGCCACATGGGCTCCGGCAGTGCTCCTCAGGTTCCATCTCGAGAAAATAATGCCAAGGCTGTGTGCCTCTTGATGGATTGTCGCCGAGAGCTTCATTGATAGTTCTATCTCATTATCCAATCATGCTCGGCGCTTCTTTGCTTCCGGCCCTACAACGGGCCACGGCACCTCACCGCAGTCGTCGTGCTTCTGGACCCAAGCGTTGATCTTTTCGACATTCCAGCCGCTTATCCTCCTCTCGTCTTTATTGTCAGACCCCTTTATCGGGTATCCGTGCTTGATCACTCTGCTCGTCCCGCAGATGCCCTTATAGAAACGCCACTGCATGCAATCGTCAACGTGTTGGCAAGCGACGCGGCAGTCCTCCACGCTCAAGTGAGCCTTCTTCTCGTGCTCCGAGAGGTCGTCCTTCTTGGCCTTCTCGATTTCCGAGTCTTCGTGCTTGCCTGGCGTCGTATCCATGTACCACGTGTCATCACTCATATTGTCCCAGTCTTGATGGTACTCATTCAGATGCGGCTCCACGAAGCGGTGGTAGACGTCCTTGATCAGCAGTGGGCCTCGGAAACGTCGGTCCTTCTCGAATTCTTCAAACATGGAGATCTCCTCACTTCCGATGTGGTGCATGGTGGCCATGGGATGACACCACTGTCCCTCGCCGTACCAGATCGTGTTCGGCTTCTCTCCGTTGATGGTTGGCCACTGTCAGGGTCATTAGTCAAGCCACAACGAGCCAAGTGGAAATGCTGGGCCAAGCGAAGGCTTACCGTATTGTTGACAGCGATGCCTGTCTCTGTCTTGAGGGCCAGCCCAAACATATAATCTCCACAGCACTCCTGTGATGCCCGGTGATCCCAGCGATTGCCCACACCTTCTTTACCCTCAAAGAAATCCTGCATGGCCGCTTTCGATACTATATACCCGCTGCCACCGTGGCCAAAGGGAAAGTCTGACACATATGTGACGCTCCCAAGGTAATGACGATCTGTGGGGTCCAGCCTCTTCATCCATTCTACCAAAGTTGGCCACACGACATACGTATCCGCGTCAACGAACACGTACCAATCGTAGTTGGGCCGCATCTTGTACGTCTTTTCAGCGATGTGGATGTTCTTGTACTTGTCAAGCGACCAGCCTTCAGCTGCCGCATCAAAGTGCTTATTGCATTCCTCCTTATATACTGGGCACTTTTGCTGCCGATAGTACAGCTCAAAGTCCTTGTTGCCTGTCTTCACTTCCTCGAGAACCGTATCGAGGCTATCGCGGATATGGAAACCCGCAACATTCTGCTTCATGTCGCTGAAGATGAAGTACTCCGGAAGGCACCTCAGATTTGTCAAGACTTGTGTTGGAATCCTGGCGAAGGTTTCCGAAGCTCCAGTCTTCATAACGAGGAGCATGTTCGAGGTGTCCGGGAATCCAGCACACGAGCTGGGCGGTTTTCGATGTGACGGACCGCTGGGTCGCCCGCTGGGCTTCTTGTATCCTGCGTCTTTCTGGATTCGAAAGGAGGGAAGATTGTCCTGGAGACGGGCGAGCCCGTAGCAGTAGCCACCATCTGGACATATCTCTGTGAGCCTCCTTGATGCAATGAGCATGGCACCAATGAATACTCCTAAGATGATAATAGCGACGACCGACCGCCGAGAAAGCATCCTCGCCGCTGCCATCATATTTGGCCTGATGCACTGTCACCTGCTTCGAGAGCAAGTATCACCGTCCTAAGCGTATCTTTCATTAATGGTGCCAGAATCACTTAAACAGCGCTAGCAGCTGAGTGTAACCAGGAGTTGTTGGCAAGTTAAGCTTCGTGCTTAGGACACGAACATGAAACGTGTAAGCGTCACCTCGTATACTTTTATTCAATATTCAACCTTCAGGATGCAGTGGTTGGGCAAATAAGCTTCTGTGGTGCAGCCAAGGGGCTCTGCGGAGCTTGCAACATATCAGAGATTCGTCCTGCAGCCGTGACGTCGACGAATAGCCCGTCCCGCGATCATCAGGCACAGGAAATGTGGTTCATCATTCTCTTGTGGTTGAGCGGTTGAGAGAGAATGCTATGCACTCCATACAATTGCAATGCTACGGCCAGGTGGGCCACTGTCGCATTTTATCCAAGAGGCTTCGGCCCATCAAACACAGAAAACAACCCATATCATTGTGGCGAGTTGCATTGCCATGCTGCAAACCAACGCATGCCGGAGATTCGGTCCTCGTCAGCGCCCTAAAGCTGACTGGAGACCATCGCATTCGATTGGGTTCACCAGCATTTCTCAGCAAACGCGGAGACTCGCCTGTCTCGTATGCATCGTGGCTTGCCAGGGTACAAGCAATCCTGGAATCGTGTTTGATAGAGCTTGAATACATGGCTCAATCCCCCACCACATGAGAGGACAAAGCAGCTTGAATGTTTGCTCGGACCAGCTGTTCCGAGTGGCTGCCCCTCAGTGGTCAAAAGTGCATGATGCATGAACCACAGGTCTAGGCCCATCCCGGGCTTTGGACCCTTAAAAGAGCTACCTTCCGAGCATTCCACGTTTGGCACAATCAGACGAGCTGGCAGCACGATAGCGATATTTTCTCTGCCATGTGGCATTTACCCTTTAGAGAAAAGGACCAGGAGATTCACATGTCCCATTGCGTACAACTGGCCCTCGGATCGTCATGCGCCGCCAGCCTTTGAGCTTGCCCCTTCACGTGCAAAACAAAAAACCAAAAAAAACTCTGAGGGACACGAAATGGCAAGAGACATGGTGTGATGCAGGTGAAAAGGTCACATTGATTTATAGAGACGAGGGGTTTGAAGAAGCTAAGCGAGCTTCCTTATACGGTGCCTGCGCAAGAGAGGCATATTCCACTAAAACGGGAAAAAATCCAGTCGCGCGAAGGAGTAGTTCACTGCTAACTGCTACTTGTTGCCTTCATGATTGACAGATACTACCTCCTAGCATTGATCATGGGCACGTGCTGTTCGGCCTTGGTAGTGATTCGATTCTGGGCCACCCCCAACCAACCATGAAGTCCAGCTTATTATTTGAACGACGGGGATAGGTGATCTATCAAATGAGCTCAGCTCTGGCCTCAAGCCTGATATAATAAAAATATGGCATTACAGAGGAAGAAGCATTTGAGTTTTGTTTCATCAACCTGGATAAGCTTTGACCTGGCTTTAGACGGACTTCCAGGTGATTAACATGGCTGTCACTTTGAGACTTAATGATTTATGATTATCGGTAGCGTTGATCCTAACGAGGATGGTCGTATTCTCAATTACGTTTGATGCACTGCTGCAGTAGTGGGATGGTCTGATGTTGACAACCCATGTTAATCAGGCACACAGTCGAGCGCTGCTTCGTAGACATGTTGATTCTTCATTAAAGTTGTCTAATAGTACATTTGAAAAACTGTTCATTACATCATACCCCATTTGCCTTTCCCTTATCCCCTGCCGCAAACGCCCAATCCTTCCCCAACACCTTGACACGCAGTAGCCTCGTATTAGCCCGCCTTAATTACCATTGCCTCTAAACCCATGCAGCTGGTCTGGGTGGGTGGTTGGAGAGATTGACTACCGGTGCCTTACTCCGCATGATTTAGCCAGTGACGGATGGAGCCCTGTTGGACTGCACTTCCGCGCGCTTTTCGGGGTTCTTGGTTGGATCATTCACATCATCACCATCCGCGCCAGGATTCGCCATCTAGCATGAATTAGAACATGTTCATAAAGAGGGAAAGTACTTGCGGCAGCTCTTACCTCGTATTCAAGTGTCTTGATAAGTCTGTAGAAGCCCACAGCAATGAGGGTACCAACAGCCGGTCCAACCCCTAGAATGAAGTAAGCATAAGTCGTCAACGGTAGATACATTTTTGAGCAGACTCACAGTAGATCCAGTGTTCTTGATCAAACCTGCCCGTGATAACGCAGGGTCCAAAGCTGCGAGCTGGGTTCAGGGAGCCACCGGTGAACTGGACGCCAACGAGCTCGGCAATGAAAAGAGCCAGGCCGATTCCGACGGGGGCAATGAATGTGGCTCGATGCTTCTCCTTCGCCAACATGAAGATGGTAAAGACGAGCTCCGCGGTGAGCAGGGCCTCGATGAAGACACCCTGGACAATGGTGGCGCCACCGCCAAGGGTGGTGCGAACGTTGAACGTCTCTGGGAACAGGTAGCGTACGATGACGGAGGCCATGAGCGAGCCGAGGATCTGCGCAAAGACCAGGAAGCCGGCGCGGGTGGGATTGATGGCCTTGACGAGGAGCATGCCCATGGTGACGGCCGGGTTGAACAGGCCGCCGCTGATGCGGAAGAAGACCCAGACGTTGACCATGAGCGAGAAGCCGAAGCTGAGCGAGACGTAGAGCAGGACGGATAGGTCGAAACCCGTCGCCTCGCCGGTAGTGGTCTTGTCGGTGTCGTTGTTGGAGCGGATGTTGGCGACCTCGGTGCCGGCAAAGGCGAAGAAGAGGAACATGGTGGTGCCGATGAACTCGCCCAGCCAGGCGACGAAGTGGTTCTTCATATCCGAGTTCATCCACTGCGTCCACGGCAAGCGCATCACCTCGGCCTTCTCCTGAGGCGTAAGGCCGTGCCAGTCGAGGCGGCGGCCCCCCTCGGTGAAGGTTCGAGAGGAGAAGTCTCTCCGCAGCCCGTGCTCGGGTGGGTAGGGGTAGCCCATCTCCTCGTCTGGGCTTCGACGTTTGCGGACCCTGAGACCCTCGACAGATGGTTTTGATAAATGGCGAGTCTCCTCTTGCGGATGAGGCTTTGCCAAGTCATCCAGATCGTCGTCACTATATGCAAAGCCGGGAGGATAGTGGTTCAGCAGGGCAGGTGGCGGTCGAGACCAGGGTCCATGCCGGGAAGGGGCCCGTCGTAGTCGAGAGTCGTCCCGCCAGTAGCGGTCATGGTCCCGCGTTCTCTCCCAGGGTGCCGGCATCCAGTAGTCGTCTTCGATTTCCTCTTGGATCCGACTCCTGTTGGCTCGTCTGGGAGTCGTCCTGTAAGAGAAGTTGTCGACATCATGCGCGACTCCCTGAGGGGAGACGGCCTGGAAGCCTACTCGAGCCTCGGGTTGAGAGTTGGACCTTGGCCTCCCGGACTCGCTCTGAGATGCTTGAGGTGCCGGATCATCACTTGAGGACGACGGCTGCTTAGGTGTCGTACGGGGAGTCTCAGGGGCCAGCTCATGTATCGTGGGGCTGGATGGAAGGTCATGGTGCTCCGTAGTGTCTACACTCACGGTTGGCTGATGGAATCTGGGCGTATGTAAGGACATGGTGAAGCCAAGCTCAAGATGCCCCGCTGGGAACGGATGAAGATGCAGTGCAGGGCAAAACGGCGCAAGGGCTCAAGAGGCCGGAGCCATCTGTTTTATGGTTCGGGACAGACGCATCACAAGATCTTCAACACCTAAAACACCAGAGTTGGACGCATAAAGTGGTTCTGGGAGCTTGTTCGTCGCACTGCGTCAGCGGCTGGATCGTGTCTCGGCTCGTGCGCCGTCTAATACGGATGCCATCATCAAAGTCTGAGAACCGAACCCTCCGCCTGTCACGACTAGACATATTAACTGGCACACGGAAGCACGTATGGTAGACAGAGCCGCAAAAGGGATACCCATGGCTGGCGTCCGTTCCGCGTGTTCCGGTCAATTTCCGTCACTCATGCGCATGAATTCGAATCAGGGTCGTGAACTCGTGGAGACGTTTCGATCTTGACAGAGCTCATATCGCCGGCAGATCACGAAAAAACTAATCGCTTTAGTATACTTTGACCTTCGAGGCCATTGAGGATGCGAAATGACCAGTCAAGCTCACGCCGTGACTTTTTTAAGAGACAAGCAGCGCGTGGCCAATGTGGCTCGTAACGGCTGGGCAAAGGTGCATATCTGCGCTTCTTCTCACGTCAATCCCTACTGAGACTCTGGGTGACTAGTTGGCTACTGCTGTTTCATCAGCGCGTCCGCTAACACAATGTCTTCGCCGATGACGTAGTTCTGGCCGTCGGGTATATGATGCGAGGCCGGCATGACCCTGACCGTTCCATTGAAACGGTCGGCCGAAAAACTTGGATCTAAAGATGCCCCGTTGCGACCATAGCAAAACCCCGAGCTTGCAGATCGTAATACGACGAGTAAGACGAACTACTGCCAACCAAGGGACCAACGATAAAGATCTAGTGTTCATGCGAGCCACGCTAGATCGTGGCGCACGGCCAGTAGTTCGAGAAGATTTCCGGTTTAGTCTTAGAGGAGGAGCAGCGACGTGTGGTATGTCTCGTGACAACTTGCTCAATCGTCTGGTCATGGTGTCTCATTTCGATGGGATGATCATTCTGGGCTGGCATCTGTCAATTCCCGGATGATGTTGCCATTGGTTCACAGTCGATGGCGTCGTGAAGATCAGAACAGCCCGGAACTTCAGGAACGGCCTGTCAGAAAATCTTTCCTGATACGAGGTGGAATTGAAAGGCAACGCTGCCCTCATGCTCTAGTTCTAGTTCTTGGCTGGTTCCTTTGATTATGTAATTTGTGATTTTCACATGAGGTGGCCAGCCTCGAAAAGGGTCACGCCCAGAGCATATTGTACATGAGCACGTGACAGCGCGTCGCCAGCGCTACTCGTAGGTTTCGTGTCGAGAAAGTCCAGAGCGACAACTCGAGAGGACCTCAAGTGGCTGCTGCGGAAGCCGGTGGCCGACGACGAAGCATGGACATCGCCCGTGGCTCCAGAAGGGCTCGCCATGTGGCTGCCAATGCCGCCCAGGCGGAGGGTCAGGCAGCGCAGCCTCGGGCACAGAGGCAGCGGCAGCAGCAGCAGCAGCAGCAGACGCCTGATGCCCACAGGACGCCAGATCAGGCCAGCGGCGGTCGCGATGCCATAGTACCCCCGCCAAATCCGTTTCGACTTCATCGAGGCAAGTCGTTTCTTCTCTTGTTGTCATTGCACTCTGTTTTTGTACGTTGTTTGAGCTGGCATGCTGCTGCCACTGCTCTAGGCGCACCCTGTTTGATTCACCCGTGTGTAACTTATACGCTTCATTACCTCTTCTTCCTTACCTCATCAAGGCCTTACGACCTTGGACTTGTCCTACACGGCCAATGCCCTAGAGTCTATGGAAACTGTTCCAAGTCTAAATTCAACTTGACCATGCTTCCATGGGCCTTCGTTTCCCAACGAACTCGGCCTCGAAGTGGTTCACCACATCTAATGGCTGTCCTCTCTATCTGCCCATATATTTGTGAGCGGTCCATATACCAGATGCATGCAGATTGCCTGGCACGCTCTCTAGTCGACATCTGACTGTTTCTTGTTTTTGCACATGATCATATGCACACCTCTCCTTTGTGACATTTTGAAGCGATGGCCAGTCAACGCGTGCCCTTGCAGGAACTACCTGTATCGCCTGGAGGAGCTCTGCTTTGCAACAGGCCACTCACATTGCGACCAGTTCCCTCCATGGACAAGGAAAACTTGCAAGCAGTAGTGCAGGCTCTTGGCCGTCGCCACCAGGTCATCTGGCAGCAATATCTTCAAGTCTTGGGCGCAGTGAACGAGCTCCAAGCGCGATATCGTTATGGTCAGGCTCCCCACACTAACATATTCCTAGCGACACGCGGTGTCACACAGCCTCGCCTCAGCTTAACTCTAGACTCGGACGAGTCCAGCTCTGAGCCAGACCTCAGCGTCTTGGGCATGGCTCGCCCGGGTTCGCAGCATCCAATTGCGTTGCCTTACGACTATGGCGAGGAGCAAGCGGAACATCAGGATGAGGTAGATGAGGTTGATGAGGGCATGTATCCTGAGAATTCCGAGCCTGAAGCAATCGGCATTGACGATCAAATCGAGGAGGACGAAGGGGACGAAGAGGAAGAGGAGGAGGAGGCTGTGCCTCTGATTGATCCTGCCACTGCTGGGCTCAAGGAGATCTCCAATCTTGGCAGGTTCACAGTCAGCAGCCACAAGCAAGGAAATGGCGTAGAGGAGTTGCGGAGTGACGACCTCAAATCCTACTGGCAGTGAGATACACCCTGGACTGTAAATCTTTGATTAGGCATACTGATGCGTTTGTGCAGATCCGATGGTCCCCAGCCGCACAAGCTTACTATCTACTTTGTGAAGCGGGTTGGCATCCGGGACATTCGATTTTACGTTGATTATACGGAAGACGAATCCTACACACCCACCAAGATTGTCTTTCGATCTGGCACAAGCGAGAATAACCTGATCGAATTTGCCAATATGAACCTCGACAGCCCTGTAGGGTGGCAGCAAGTCCCGATTGCCGGGGCTGGTGGAGATCCTGATGGGAACACGCTGGTGTCGTACGTGCTTCAGATGCAAATATTGGAGAACCATCAAAACGGGAAAGACACGCATCTTCGGGGCATCAAGATCTATGCCTTTGATGCCGATGCGGCTCAGGGCGCAGGCCAGGAGACGGATCCGTTCGGCGATATCTCTGGGCCTTCCGATCCTGCTGGTGGCCGCAGCGCGCAGGGAGCCGTTGGCGATAATGGACAACGGCTAGGCAGTCTTGCCAGGATCTTGGCCGCCACGAGGTTAGAGTCGGGCGAAGGTGGTCTAAGCATTCCAGATTTTATGCGGGAGCCAGAACTCAGATGAGAGAGAAATAGTAGGGCACACTGAAGAAGGGCGCATGCTGTTTCGAAGAGGCAGTGCCGCATTCCGGACACCATTTCACGAGTTACGATGACGAGGCATGACACGGGGGGAAATAACTCATAGACAGGACAGGCCGGTAACTCATGATGCATCAAGTTTCGGTGACGAGGAAAAGCAAAGCGCATGCGGAACCACAGATGATAAGAGGTGGTTGAAAAGACTGAAGGTACTGTAGCCTGCCAATATATTGTAAAGTGAGGGAAGTTGGGCAATGGTCACTATCACGATTGTCATGACCACTGCCACCGACGCCCGACAAAGGGGGCACAAGGGAGAAGCATTAGGTGAGCCGGACCGGATCCGTTGCAAATATCAAGAAGAAAGCTGTCTTACAGGAATCCGACACAACATAGCTTCGACTGAAATTCTAGAATCAAGCCAGAGTTCGCTCATATCTCTGGCTGACCCACCGTAGTGACAAATGTCCCGATTGACCTCACCGGCCGGTCACCAAAAGTGATGATGACAGACAAAGCTAGATCCGGCAGGATGCAGCGTAGGAAGTTTGGATCGATGGCTGGAGACGAGCAGCGAGGCAGTGCTGGGTCACGCTGTGCTTCACCGCGCCCATCATTTGTCACAACCCTGGTCCGGCAGTGGGAAACCGCGTGATACGGCGAAAGAGGGCGGCGCTCGGTTGGATCGTTTTGACAGGGGTCCTTTCTCTGGCCTGCAGTCATTCATCTCCCCTAACCCACGAGAGGCGGGTCGTTTCGCAAAGGATGTGGAGATGAAAGACGCCCGGCTTCAAGGCGAAGGCTGCGCCAAGCCACTCTGTAGGAGGATCCGCTGAGATGGGCTTTGTGAGAAGGTGCGCAGATCACAAGTCTTTTTTACTTTTTGCCCTTTTCTCTCTCTCTCTCTCTCTCTCCCATCGTCTTGATGATGTGCCGCATGCCGCAGTGAGGCAAAGCAGGCCAAGGTGATCACATGTAACAATATCTTGTGTAAGAGAGAAAAGGGCGGGGCGGACGAATTGGCAGTGACCTGGGGCGGGTGCAGAAGTAAGAGAAGGCTAACTCTGTCAGCACTGCAACCTGGACGGTGCCGAGTGCTACTGTCGTCATCGTTTCTGGAATGGTACTGTAAGCTAAGGTATCTGTAATCTGCAAGCAACGTGGACTTACAGCTCCTCGTCTGCAGCCACGCATTTGACAAGCAGCTGTATTTACGAGAGTAGAGTAGAGTAAAATGCTATGGCCTTCTTGCGCCCCTCCTCAGGGCGAGCGAGAAACGGACAATGTCGCCGTTCATCGCTTCTGGCAGTGCAGAATAGAAGGAGTTTCAGAGGCTCGGCCGTCGTCATTAGGCTCCTCTAAAATCTCACGTAGGACGATCCTCCCCACGAAATCTTTTTTGGAATGTGAGCTTGAGGAGCTTTCGATTTTCTGGTCGGCTCCCGTCCTCCCCGCACGGTCCCCTCGAATCACAGAACAGCCCGGCCACCACAATCCTTCCCTTCACTTTTCCCTGAGGGAGGTTCCTACTTCTCGGCCGCCTCCCCGCACAGGCAGCAGCAATTCCCACGCGCTAGCGAGCCGAGCCCCGGGATGGGCATGGGCCGGGCAACCATCGTGGCGAAACACGGGGAGATGGAGGTGGGGGGGGGCACCAACCTCTTCCCGTTTGAGGGAAACATGCTAAGCTCTGCGGCACAGATGCCTGGTGGTGAGATTGAAGGCTATACCACTACAGCACCAACGTAGAAGCAGTATTATAAAAAAAAAAAAGGTGGGAAATGGGTCTGCAGACCTTCTGCTTTTGCCTTTGCCGAGCCACCGAACCCGTCCAACTCGACACTAACACCACGTCCGCGCAATGATGGGCCGCACTCCGCAACCCCCCTCCCCTCCCTGGCCCGTCTCTCGCAGAAGTGTCATTGGTGTCACAAGGGTCATCTGAAAGCTCCTGAAGCTGAGCACCGTGGCTTGGCTCCCACATCCTGGCCAGCCGCTATACCCGGTCCTTCATCGACGAACCACGTTGCTCGGGCATGCGCTTGGGACTGTCTTGGGGTTCCCACCGTTTCCATGCTAGCGCAACGTAAGGCTGGGCAAGACGAGACAGGCAAGACAAGGAAGACAGGGTAGCTTCGCCTTCGCGGCCATTTTTTGCCTTTTGCCTCTGATCTTTTGTCCGTCCCGAGATCGAGAACCGTGCCTGCTGCCTCTTGTCTCCATGAGGCCATTGTCCTATTAAATATCCCAATCCTTCCCTCTCCCCCCCCCCTCCATCTCCATCCGCAACCGTTCCATCGGGCATCTTCTCTCTCTTCTACTGCATCATCTCACTGTCATCGCCCTTTGTGTCACAGAGCACACTTATATCGCCCCAACCGTTTATCTAAATACGGGCGCCTACCCATTCCTTAAGACGCCCGCACACACGTCGTAGTAATTTACATCTTTGCGACGCCTCGCGAACCTCAGTGGAAGCATCTCCACCTCCCCTCGTACTCCTCGATCGCGTAAACCACTACACAATGGCCTCCACTGTCAACGGAAGCGGCAGCGGCAGCGGCAGCGGCTCCAAGGCTCCCGAGCCGGAATCCTCTACTGGCGGCTTTGTGGCCCAGCACAAGATGGCCGTTCAACCTCCGACTGAGGATGACCTTCAGCGAAGCTATGCCACAGTTGTCCGCACCGATGTCGACCACAAAGGCTGGTATGGAGGCATGAGTATGGACATAACCCCCCACCCAGATTGGTTTTTAGAACGTGAACTCACCGCACTTTAGTCGATACCCTTGGCTCCATTGTCGGAACCCTGGGCGCAATTCCTTGCTGCATCATCTGCCCCAACCCTTACAAGAACGTCAACCAGGGCAATGTCGGTCTCGTCACCAAGTTCGGTCGCTTCTACAAGGCCGTCGATCCCGGTCTGGTCAAGATCAACCCTCTCAGCGAGCGTCTACTCCAGATCGACGTCAAGATCCAGACGGCAGAGGTCCCCGAGCAGACGTGCATGACCAAGGACAACGTCACTGTCCGCCTCACATCCGTCATCTATTACCACATCGTCGCCCCCCACAAGGCTGCCTTTGGTATCTCGAATGTTCGCCAGGCTCTCATGGAGCGTACCCAGACCACTCTGCGACACGTCGTCGGTGCCCGTGTCCTCCAGGATGTCATTGAGCGTCGCGAGGAGATTGCTCAGTCTATCGGAGAAATCATCGAAGACGTGGCCGCAGGCTGGGGTGTCCAGGTGGAGAGCATGCTGATCAAGGACATCATCTTCACTTCGGAGCTGCAGGAGTCACTTTCCATGGCTGCCCAGAGCAAGCGAATCGGTGAAAGCAAGATTATTGCGGCAAAGGCCGAGGTACGCCACAGCCGTTTCCTAATGACCTGATGCATCGAAATCCATACACTAACACGCTCCCTCTAACACAGGTCGAATCCGCCAAGCTGATGCGCCAAGCTGCCGATATCTTAAGCTCTGCGCCCGCCATGCAGATCCGTTACCTCGAGGCTATGCAAGCCATGGCCAAGTCTGCCAACAGCAAGGTTATCTTCTTGCCTGCTGCGAATCAGACCATGGGTCCCGGCACCATTCAAGCCGCGCTCAACAGCCAGCAGACAGGCGACGCCGCCGGCGACTTCGGCGCCGAATTTGACAGTGGCAACCACGGCGGTAGCAGCCGTGATTTCGGAGGTCAGGACCCAAGCTTCCAAAATGCCATGACCGCCCGCATGGTCGAGAATATCTAGTCCAGGGCGTTGTCATTTCATGAGCATTGCCATGCTGACTCAGTGGGATTTTGGCGTGGATTAGGTTGGTCTACCTGATTTTCGATCACAAAACCATGCTTGCAATTGGCTTCGCGTCTTATAGTCGAGCCTCGTTCGGTTGGCACGACTCTGCCTCATTCGTTTGAACAACTGCAATTACTCTGCGACCCTTGCCTTTTCCAGCTTTTACCATTGCTTCCAGGAATCCACAGGAGACCACGATAATGCAGGATCACTGCATCACACGTTGCTGTTCGTGGCCGTCGTCTTCTTGTTGATATGCTCCTTCGAATTTGGTCATCTCATCTCCCCATTACTTAATCCTTCTCACCTGTTGGTTTATTATTTTTTTCCCGTTTTTCATTTTTTTGTTCAGAGATACCTCAGCTTTTAAGGCGGAACGCGGCAGGAAGTGGAAGAACCTGGAAGAATGAGTGCGGGATGAATGACGTTTATAATGGTTCTGGCTATGATACCCAACACATCGCTCGCTAAATGTTAGGCTTATGTATTTTTGTATTGTGTATCAACTTTTCTTTGGGCTGCTAAATCTGATCGTGAAGAGTGCTTCTTGACACAGGATGTTTTGACCAGGAATGTGACGCCTTCCAACCTACCATACTTATCACACTATGTCATCCGCGAAACTGCCGTCGCTGAGGCTCGGAATTGTCACGCACAAGTATCGCTGGGACCCGACAAACAGTCACATGTAGATATGGAAGCAGCATAACCATACAATGCCCGATGGCTAGATAGTATATGATTAGTACCGTATGTCCACATAACAAGGCAGCACAGCACAACGGTCATTCGTTTGAACGAGTTCATTGATTTCTCTTCTCTTCCGTTTCTCGCTACATATCTGGTCATCCACTTTTGCAAAGAACCCATCTGTCGTCGAGATGAACAAGAATGGGAAAAAAAGATAAAAACAACGACAAAAACGTATGGGAAAAGAGAAAGAGGCACAAAAATCATCGAACCAAATCCACGCCAATTCCAAAGACCCCCGTGTAACGCCAAGCCCCCCTTCTTCCTCGACCTGGGAAAAGGAAAGAAGGGGAACGATGAAATAGCCAGAAGCTTCTCCCGAAGACCCAACAGAAGGTATCATATATTCACACAGGCCCATCCCCCCTGGTCTGTGTAGGGGGGGTTGGGACCTAGGCGGTATGGTGCCCTTTCCTTGCTTTCGACTTGCGCGGTGCGGTGCACGGTTCCCGTCGTCCTAGAGCCTCCTATGCGTCGAGCGACTGGCGCTTCTTCTTCTTCTGCTTCTTCTCCTTCTTGGCCTCGGCATCTTCGGCCTCCTCGTCATCGTGCTTGCGCTTCTTCTTCTTTTCTGACACGGGCTCGGCGGATGCTGCCGCCTTGGAAGGTGTGGAGGCTTCCTCTGCCTTGCGCAGCTTCTTCAGCTCCTTCTTGCTGTGAACCTTGGGGGTGCCGTCGTCGTTGACTTCCACGTCACCACGCTCGTACTTGCGCTTAAACTTCTTGACGGAAATGCCAGCAGCAGCAGCAAGACGCTCGTAATCGGCCTCGGAGAGCTTCTTGGAGGGAGTCTTCGCGGCGCCCTCGTCGTCGCTCTCCTCCTCGGCATCCTGCATCTCCTCGTCGTTGTCTTGCTCCTCAACGACCTCGATCTTGGACTTCTTTGACTTCTTGTCCTTGCTCTTCTTAGGGGTCTCAGTCTCGCCATTGGCCTCGTCGACACCGTCGGCATCGACATTGTAGCGACGAGTCTCCTTCAGAGTAAACTGGGAAGCACCCAAAATCTCGCCAGACGGGGTGACGTTAGTACCCTTTGGCAGCAGAGGCTTACCCTCAAGTTTTCGCAGGTGGTTCTCAAGCTTGATGCGGTTGCTGAGACCCAGAATGGCCCTCTCCTCATCGTCGGCATCCTCGTCATCCTCGCCGAGGGCGTCGACACGGAGACCAAGAGCAGCCTTGGCCGAAAGCATACGGGCGATCTTACCCTTGTTCCTGCCAGTAGCCTGACCAATCAGGGAAGAGTGGTAGATCAGACCGTACTTGGGCGTATCGTGCTTCGTCTTGAGGGCACGGAACAGAGCCTTCTCGGCACCAAGAATCTGGATGGTGGAACTGGGAGCCTTGGCAAGATTCATCAGGGAACCAGCGTGAGCGATCAGGCGGGCACCAACAAGGTAGCCAAGCAGCGCACTCAGGTTGGGGGCAATAGCTCGCATACGGTTCTCCAGGTATGAGGACAGCTCAGCACGGTATGTAGTGTACTTGATGACCTGAGAAGCCAGTTCCTTGACGTTGTCAAGATCCTCATCTGTGATCTCGGTACCCATGCTGATTTCAGCGGCGGCCTTGAGGGTAGTCTCCAATTCCTCAGGGAGAATCTCGGAGAGATCAGTGTCGGCCATGTTGGTACGCATGCCAGTGGCCAGGACAACACGGGCATAGGCGAGGTTGTCGTTCAAGATCTTGGCCATCTCAGGGAAGTGCCAGCCGTACCATTCCTTCGTTCGCATGGCGTAAACGTTGAGCTCCTTGTCCATATCATCGAGAAGCTTGACAGCCTGGATGATCATGGAGTCAAGCTTGTTGGCAGAGAACTTCAACTTGTGGCGGGACATGGAGTGCGAGAGACCGAGAGACATGCGGTCAAGGGTGCTCTGCTCCAGACCAGGGATCAAAGAAGAAACGTGCTCTCGAATGCCACGGAAAAGATCCATCGTTTGGGTGCCGGAAACCGCAGAGAGGTTGAACTGTGGGAGGTTCGAGATGGAGGTTCCGAGTTTGATGTCGGCAACGGCAATCGAGGCCTTCTTCTCGGCCTTGAGATCCTCCAGGAGGGAGGTAAGGAGTTCGGGGACTTTGCCCTCCTTGAGCGAAGCGGCTTCCTCAAGGGCGGTGGCAGCGCTATCGAACTTGATGAACTTCTTCAGCTTCAACCTGTAGTCACCACATGTTAACCGCCTGACAGCTTGCACATCCCACGTATGTGGCATTTACGTACATCTCCACCAGCTTCTCCGGTCGTCCGAGTTCCGCAGCGAGGTCCTCATTCTTCAGCATCTTCTTGTCCGCCGCCTTGAACAGGCCGTAGCTATGAAAATTCGTCAGCAAACTTTGTCGCCAGGGCCAAACGCACAAGACCCTTTCGTCCAAATCGGCTACTCACCCCGCAGGCGTCTCGGCAAGAACGAAGAGAGACATGGTTGGAAGATTGAGATTATCTCAAGCGCCCTTGCACGGGATAATCAAACCAAGTCGTCCTCGCGAGGCGCAATTCCAATTGTTGTGCGCTCGTGATAGAGTGCAAGGCGGGCTGCTGGGGAAGGAAATTTTTTAGATCAAAAAGCTCTATCCTGCACTCCAAAAATTTTGGTCTCGGTACGGTGGTACCTGGGTCCAGAACAGGAAAACCCAGAAAAAGTGGGCTGCAGTGGCTGCGGACCATCGGAGCCGGCCTTACTGAACTTCCGGGCAAGCTTCCAATGAACTCACGTGGAAGCTTGGTACATGCCTGCGTTACCAGGGCCTCGTAGACGTCGGTGTTTGGTGAGCGAGCGTCTTGCGTCAAGCTGTCGAACAAGCCTCGATTGTCCAAAGTCGCACCTATCTCAGCGTTTTCTCACGATATTCACTAGGCTTTAGGGACAACTCGAGTCCTCTCCAGAACAACCCTTACTTTGAATCAAACCTCTCAATAAGATGGAGGGACTATTTTTCAATGCCAACAATGGGTGAGTTGCTTGCCTCATGGGCCACCTGCGACCACCAGCTGACTGACCTACACCAGCTACGTCGAAGGCATTGTTCGAGGCTACCGAAATGGCCTTTTGACTAGCGGCGCATACAACAATCTGACGCAGTGCGAGACCGTCGATGGTGCGTATATACGACAATACGTCACGATGCATCCGCTGACACCCGTCCAGATCTCAAGCTTCAGCTTGGACCTGCTTATGGCGACTTCCTCGCATCTCTACCCCCTAACCCCTCGACCTCTGCCCTCGCATCTAAGACAACCGACAAGCTCATCTCGGAATTTCGCTACGTCCGCGCCAACGCTGTCGGCTCCCTAGCTACCTTCATGGACTACGTCACCTACGGCTACATGATTGACAACGTTGCCTTGCTCATCACGGGAACTTTGCACGAGCGAGACACTCGGGAGCTCTTGGAGAGGTGCCACCCGCTCGGATGGTTCGAGACCATGCCCGTCCTCTGCGTTGCCACCAACATCGAGGAGCTTTACAACAGCGTCCTCATCGAGACGCCACTTGCTCCGTACTTCAAGGGCAGCCTAAGCCACCAGGACCTTGACGAGCTCAACATTGAGATCGTTCGCAACACCCTCTACAAGAACTACCTCGAAGATTTCTACAACTTCGTCAACACACACCCCGAGATGGCCGGTACCCCCACTGCGGAAGTCATGTCAGAATTGCTCGAATTTGAGGCCGACCGCCGAGCCATTAACATCACCCTGAACTCGTTTGGCACCGAGCTTTCCAAGGCCGACCGCAAGAAGCTGTATCCCAACTTTGGCAAGCTTTACCCTGAGGGAACTTTGATGCTCTCCCGCGCTGATGACGCTGAGGGTGTTCGTCTGGCTGTGGACGGCGTCCACGATTACAAGACCTTCTTCGATGCTGTGTCCCTGGGCGGTGGCCCTGCAGGTCCAGGAAACATGGGTGGCGGCTCGGCTGACGGACGGACTCTGGAGGATATGTTCTACCAGAAGGAAATGGAGATTTCAAAGGCCGCCTTCACGAGGCAATTCACATACGCTATTGTGTACGCATGGGTCAAGTTGCGCGAGCAGGTAGGCACTCTCCCAAATCTCCCCTTCCCCCTTCCACACGAACAGGGCAAAGAGAAGAAGCTAATCAAACCTAACAGGAAATTCGCAACATCACCTGGATCGCCGAATGCATAGCTCAGAACCAGAAGGACCGCATTGGCAACTTCATTAGCGTCTTCTGATTTTCTTTACACATACCCGGTTTCCCATTTCACTATTGACCTGTAGATTAGCACATTTAGCTCATGATTGCAGGGAGGGTTTTTCTGCGATTTGGCGCAATTGGAGGAGGTAGAAGTATGACATGAGGATAAAATTTCGCCCTCCCGATGGCTTTTCCTCCGCTAGTGTACATAAGATGAACAAGATAATGTTACAGCAGTAGTTTGCATGTCTTTAGATGACAATCTGTCCCTTCCACGTCGCAGGCGTCAGGCCCAGCTTCTCAAGCATATGCGTCCACCTTTCGCCGCCTCGCTCCCTCTTCTCCATGTACTTCAGCAGCTTCTGCCTCCTGTGCAGGAGCAGTCGCAGGTTACGTCGGTTGTGCTTGTCCTTGTAGCCGCGGTTCTGCTGCAGAGCCGTGGCCAGGCCTTGGATCTTGGCAGTCAGGATGCCGATCTGCACCTCGGGGCTACCGGTGTCGGGTCCGGCCCGGGCGGGCTGCCGCTCGTTCGTGGCGAAGACTGACTTGGGCCTGGGCGCGAGGAATTTGTCGGTCTGATGGCGACCCAGCTCGTCGACAATGCGGCGCACGTTGATGTGGAAGCGGTCGCGGGCGCTGCTGTTTTCGATTGAGGTAATCCGCCTCAAAGCCTCGACGGCCTTTTCGTGCCTCTGCTGGTGGAGCTTCTCCTGCTCTTCGGCCTTCTCTGGGTCCATCTGGCCCTCGACCAGTCCAACCAAGGGCTTCGTAAGGGTGTACGCTTGGTGAGCAGCGTCCTCGAGCTCGCCATCGACGAGGAAGTGGTTTCGAAGGGCGTTTGGATCGGATTTGGAGCCCTTGGCCTTCTTCTGCGGTGCCGTGTCGGTGCCCTCCTGTCCTAACGTGGCAAAGGACTCGACGAAGGGGCTCGACTTGCCCAAGACCGGATCACCCCATTCCCCCGACCTCACCGCCTGCAGCTCCTCCTGGCGCTTCAAGTTGGCATTCTTGCGCTGCTGCGCCTGGGCGTACCGGTAGGGGTCCTGCTTCGCGAGCCGCTTCTTCTCACGCTGGGAGATGTTGGCCGTCTGGACAATTGGGAGGAAGTTGGGGACGGCGGGCTTCGCTGCTGGACGAAGGCACACTAGCACAATGGTCAGTACATCCCGAAGTCATTGTAAAAAACAGGAAAGTTGTGTCTCTTACATGTTGCAGTGCCTAGGCGCTGAAGCGCCGGTAATCTGGGCGGCATTGGAGGGATATCTGCTGAACGCAGCAAAGCAACGACATACAACGTACCAAAATTTCCATAAAGTTTCCTAGGCCCCTTCGCGAAGCCATGATCCAGCAAGTGTCTAAATCAGGACTAGCGTGCTTATCACGTGAAAGCCAGCACTGTGGGTCGAGACAG
This sequence comes from Paramyrothecium roridum, assembly GCA_003012165.1. NCBI lineage: Eukaryota > Fungi > Ascomycota > Sordariomycetes > Hypocreales > Stachybotryaceae > Paramyrothecium > Paramyrothecium roridum. Next base: position 23,990 of record PXOD01000015.1, on the reverse strand, counting down.
AACAAGGCTAGTCTCCAACAGGGCTAGTCATGTCAGGGCTCCCACCACACACATTTTCGGTTATTCTGAAGTTCTCGCGAACTTTTTGCGCCTGGCACGAAACCACCAAGTTCAACTTGTCCCCTTCCCCCCCAACAACCCTCTTTCTTTTCCCTCCACAAGTTCACCTCTACGGAAAGGAAATCAGACAAGATGGCCCCCGCCAACCTGCCGTCCATCTTCAACGCCACCAGCCAGGACATCGAGATGCTCCTGGCTGCGCAGTGCCACCTCGGTAGCAAGAACTTGCAGACTCACATGGAGTCTTACCTGTGGAAGACTCGCGCCGACGGTGTCAACGTTATCAACATTGGCAAGACCTGGTAAGTCCTTTTTTTTCTGCTGGGTGGTTTGAGAGAGCACAATTGCTGCGGCATTGGGAGCCTCTCAATCGAGAAAATGATTACGGTACCATGCGGAATCGCTAACTTTATGCGCTCAGGGAGAAGATTGTTCTGGCTGCCCGCATCATCGCCGCCATCGACAACCCTGCCGATATTTGCGTTATCTCCGCCCGTCCCTACGGTCAGCGTGCTGTCCTCAAGTTCGCTTCCCACACTGGTGCCACCCCCATCGCCGGTCGCTTCACCCCCGGTAGCTTCACCAACTACATCACCCGCTCTTTCAAGGAGCCCCGCCTGATCATCGTCACCGACCCTCGCACCGACGCCCAGGCTATCAAGGAGGCCAGCTACGTCAACATCCCCGTCATTGCCCTGACCGACACCGACTCGCCCACCGAGTACGTCGACGTTGCCATCCCCACCAACAACAAGGGTCGCCACGCCATCGGTACCGTCTGGTGGCTGCTCGCCCGTGAGGTCCTGCGCCTCCGCGGCACCATCTACAACCGCGAGACCCCCTGGGACGTCATGGTCGATCTGTACTTCTGTACGTTTTGCCCTGCCACTGTCAATCATCAATGACGCACTTGCTAACATGAATTTTACAGACCGCGACCCTGAGGCCGAGGCCGAGGACAAGGTTGAGGAGGAGAAGCTCCCCGGTGTCGAGGAGGAGGGCCCTGCCGCCATCGAGTCTGGCTTCCAGGCCACCGGTGCCGACTGGGAGGCTCCCGCCTCCGGCTTCGCTGGTGCCCCCGCCGCTGGTGCCGCTGCCGGTGCTGGCTGGGACGGCGCTGCCGGCGAGGAGTGGGGTGCCGCCGCTGGCACCGCCACCGAGTGGGCCAACGAGCCCGCCAAGGAGACCCAGTGGTAGGATGCTGGACCCGAGGCCGACTCGGCTCCGGCTCCAGAGTGGTAGTCGGGGACGGACACGGACATGGGAGGTGGAAAAGACAAAAGCCGACAGAGGGCGGAGGATACTCGGGGCTGTGCGCAATTTTATTTGGTCAACGGTGGGCGTTCCTAGGCTTGCAGATACTCTCATCTTCAACCTGGGGGAAGTCTGGTGATACTTATGAGGGAAAGATACTCTGCTCCTGGGGATGGTCCATGTTGGCCGACCCCATGGGGGAGAGGGAAGGCCCTGTGTCCCGACGGGATGGACTTGATCGTTATCCCACCTTTGTTGCTAGATGCTTGCTGCAATGTGCTTTGATGGTCACTCATCTGCATATCTCAAGGAAAATAAGAAAATTCTTTGCGAAAAACAACTCAATCAAGTCTTGTGATGTTGCGATGGTATCTGCTGTAGAGTCGTCGGCTGATCCGATTATGAACTAGGATGGTCTGGCCCCTGTGACCCGTTTGGGTTATTTTCGAGCATTCGACTGACATGTATCTTTCTAGACGTTGCCTACTGGTGGGAAGCAATGTTCATCGTACAATCACTACATATGAAAGAAAAACTGAAGTTCATAATGCTCGAATTCAAGCTATCAGAATCGCTCGCATGCCTATTTAACAGGACTTCCTTGGCCATGTTAAGCTGTAGGCAAAAAACAACTGGGTATTGCCACAATTGGATAATGTGTGTGTGTACGTGTGAGGACCAAGACCTCCACTACTCCTCCACCCAATCCTCCATATCATCTCCCCATGTACGTGCCAAGCGCTATGCTGATGAAAGGAAACAATAAATGCGAACACAACATCGGCACCGAATTGAACGGACCTTCCTATGTCGCTAAGCCCAAAGGCTTTCCCTCTTCGAACATGAAAAAAATGCTTGCCCACTGCACCGATGAGACATCCCAGCCTTGTTAATAGTTGTGAAGGGGTATTATGAAATGAGAATTACGCAGAAAAAGAATGTATGTTTGTATTCTTGGAGAATGTCGTAAGTTCCGCCTAACACGCCGTGCTGTCAAAAACCGGTCGCTAAATGTGACGTGCCGATGCTGAAAATGGTCCAATTACATAGGAACTGGTGAGGGCGCCAGAGACCGTGAGGCTGGTAATTGCAAACAGTTGTGGGTATCGAAAAATGGCTAAGCATTTTTTGTGCTTTGCAGAAAGTTTGTACAGAAATTATTCGTCAGTGGATGCATCGTGCATTAGACGACAGTAGTATTTGCGGTAAGGCCTTTACACGAGAGTTTCGGAGCGACGGCGGATCTCCTCGTTAGTGAGGGCTCCTATCCACAGGCAGCGCTCAGTGATGCCCTCAATGGGTTTAAAGTCGTATCTTGTACTGGCTTCCAGGAGACGTAGAAGCGTCTTGACAACAACTGCTGCGATTCGGCAACGCTCAAAGTTGACTAGGGGCGGGGTCGAGGGCGAGCTTGCTATCTCAGATGGTCGTTGCGCATTATATAACAGGTCGTGCGTATAGATACCAACGAATGGGATGCAGCCAAAGTCGGATCCCATCTCCATCTCGGCACGCAAATTGTAGAAGTTACGCATGGGAGTAACCAGTGCTTCGAGCTCCCTCAGAGTCTTCAAATCATGGTCAGGCACCAGCGTCCAGGTTCGTGTTAATCGCTCAACCTCGCTACTTGTCAAGGCAATTGTGAGCTGCGCCAGCGTAGCGAAGTTCCGGTACCGCCGACAGTGGCGGGCAATGTGAATTAGCTTGATGATACATCTAGCACGTTCTTCAACATGCTGAGTGAGAACAATCTCAGACACAGCCCACTTCACCATGAGATTGAAACGTGCAATAACCACTTCGACACCGTGGGCATCGGAGTTCTTCAGAAAGTCAACCCATGAGCGAGAATCGGTGTTGGGTGCATGCTTCCAAGTCATGTCGATGAGCTCTTTCCAGTCGATCTCGATGAGTGCGTCTTTCTCGATGAGCGTAAACTGTTGGGCAAGTATGTCCGAGTCGAAGGCTAGGATGAATGGTAGATGCACTGAATATCTACGAGAATTGTCTTGCTGAGACTTCAGAACACGGGGGGTATTAGCGGTTGGAGTTCGAAGACCTGGAGAATCCAAGGCTAAATCTTGAGGCGCAGTCGGCGTGGTTTCAGGAGTAAGAGCAAGTGGTTTGTGGATGACTGGTTTGGGGGCGCTATGTCTAGTGGCCTGAGCATTGGCCAAAGAGGTCTGTCTGGGCTGTTGGAATATCCCTAAAGGAGAATCGCTCTGATTTTTTGCCGTCAGGGCAGGCGATCCCAAAGGATGTACCGGTAGCTTAAACTTGGACGGAGGTCGGTAAACATCTTCTGTGCTGGCAGTATGGAAGTCGTCAAGAGAGAGTTCAGAAGAAAGATCCGTGTCATTCCCGCTGTCGTCATCAAGGAAAGATTGTTTCTCTGCCTCGTCTGGAGTCCTTTGTTTTGGGGCAATCTCGACCATACTATCAGTCTTATGTATGAAGGTGAACGACAACCGTGCGGCGTTTTCTGGTCGCGCTGTCAAGGGCTCGACCATGTCGTCATCGGGTCCAAATTCATCATCAGAGCCTTGGAGTATAGATCTGTTTGCCCACTCCTTTGACGACTGGTCTCCACGATTGTCTACAAGGTCCCGGTCCAATAATGGGATGGACGAGTAAGACTCTTGTGAACCCTCCGAAAGAAACGAACGAGCCCCGGTCGCAGGGCGCTGTGCAAAGTCGAGGTTGAGGACGCTCTTGCCTGGGGATGGCACTTCGGCCTCTCTCCGGGACTCCGGCTCGGTCGTCTCCTCGTTTATGTGCAGGTGGCGGTGCTCGATCTTCTCCTGCCTTCCCGTAGCCGAGATCAGGGGAGGCTTGGCAACCTCCTTTCTCTTAATGCTGAAAGTGCTATCGGTTCCGCTCGAGCTGCCAGAGTCCGCAGACCTATCGGCAGATTTCTTCTTAGTAAACTTGCCCTCGAGCTTCAAAAGCGCCGCTTCTATGCCGCCGTCATCGTCATCATCGTCGGGTATCTGCGCCAGCTTTTTTGCCTCTGCCTCAAAAGAGGGTCGCATAATGGGCTTCGAGGAATGCGTGCTGAAGAGAGAGGTCTTGGGCTTTGGCTGCCTCTCGGCCAATTGCCCAACAGAGAAGACTTCCTGTCGCATCTCAGCTGATGCATTCACGGTGTCGTTCCTGTCTTCAGTCAGGTTTGACTGCCTATGAACGTCGTACGAATCTCGTATTGATTCGGAATAGGTTGTCAAAGATCCCACTGAGCGAGATCTGGGTAACGTGACGGGGTCGAGTTGATTGATATTGCTTGCAGCCCGCAAGTTACCCCCGGGTCGCCTACGAAGCACGCGCAAGGGGTGCGGCATTTGCACATCAAACTGATGGCTTAACATAGAATCTTCCGAGAATGTTGTGGCTTCGAAGCTACGGACTGAAGAAGGGGTAACTCCGCTGCTAAACGAAGCATGTCGTCGATGTCCGCTTGAATGAAGAGTACGCTGTGATCGAGATGACTTGTTTCGCATGTGCATTCTAAAGGTGCCTTCACTCAGACGAGGCTGCCGGCGGACTGTAGATGCTGAGGAGCGGATAACACCAAGCGGCGCCTGGGTACCATAGCCTTGTCCCAGGGTTTCTCTTCCGGGGAAACTTTGTGGAAGTGGTTCTTGTGGAATAGGCGGCATAATCATGTGCTGGTTGAGCAGATAAGAAGATCGTCGAGGCGTTCCTCCCCTAGACGGTTCGGGAGGCGTATTCGGAGGAGTCGGGTCCCCACCGTGTGGAAGAAATGCGTCGGTAAGGGTTTCGACTGACTGGCGCATTGAGGATACTTCACTGATCTGCGGCCTTGAAGCCGAGGAGCCAGTGGCATCGACTATGAAGATCGATTTACTGCCAGTTGTGAGATCCGTACTGCTGGCAGCTCGATGCTTGCGATTTTGGGGCAGACTATCGAAAGTGCTAGATTCCATATGGGCGACAGAATAATCTGTATTACCACGAGGAGCGAGCTCTGTTTCAGCTGGCGGCGGCGGTGGCAGTCCTTGTCGCATTGCCTCGGCCACTGCCTCCTCGCGAACAGCCTTCTTGAAATCCTCTGCAACTTCGGCGCCTAGCAAGTCAACACGCACAGGAGGCCGCGTGTCCTCGTGAGCGGGAAGCTCTTGGGGCACAACTGCTGTTCCGGGAAGTCGATTCGTGGTTGCGCCACGGGGACCAATTGGCGTGATGTCTGTCAGACTGGTTTGCGTTGGTATCGACCCCTGGTTCCTGCTGCCAATCGCACGTCGCACGCCGGCGATCAATTTTCTCATGCCGTGAGCCGACATGGCACCTCCAGGTGCCTTATCCTTGAGCATGTCATCACTCGTGGACCGGAAGACGGTGGTGAGTCTTTGTGTTGCTGCAGACTCGCTAGATGGCGCAACATCGACAAAAGCTTGGCCGGGAGGAAGGAAATTTCCTCGGACAAGGCTTCCAGCAAACGGTATGCTCAAGAGAAACTCCTTGTCCTTGAATGAAATTTTATCTAGACCCCGTTCTCTCATCGAGTCAGATAGACTGTTGTCTCGCTTGTGACCCGGCCGTACACGTTTGCCAATCAGAGTCTTGGGTGTAGTGGCGACAGGTCCGCTTTGATTGTATACGGAAGTTGAAGGGATCGGGTGTGCATTCAAAGGTTGATTCTGAACCGGGGGCCCGTTCTTCATCGATAAAGTCGGGAATGAACACGATACGACTTCCAGACTTGCGAGACTCAGTGGCGAGGTCGGACCGAGTTCTTGTACGGCATCGGTGGCTATCTGATTCTCAGGTGTCCGCGGACGATTAGCAGGCTGGATAGTTTCGCCAACCTGGCCTGCTTTGGCAACTTCAGCGTAGAAACTAGCGATATCGCCAGCGCCTGTTTCCAACAATGGGCTCTCAAGTCGTGGGGGGCCAGGATACGGTTTTTCCCAAAATGAAGGATCCAAATCCGGATCCCGATGGCCAGCTATGCCTCCAGGTGCAATGACAACTTCGGGGCCAAGCCCGTCGTCGAAAGCAGGGCCATCCCAATAATGCGCACAAACACGCCGCCAACATTTCTTGAGCTCGGCGAGTATCTTGATTTGAACCTTTCGAGCTTTGCCATCTTGAGAGAGCTCGGAAACAAAGTCGTTCAGGAGATTGCAGAAGGTGACACGAAGTCCGTAGTCGATAACAAAATCGTCCATGAAGTAATTGAGAATCCAGTGGCGAAGGGCAACGAAAGTCCGAACGCGGACTACCGTGCCAGTCTCATCTGTTCGGCTCATTGCCCATCGCAACCTCGCAACCAGCATACGCAGCAAATCCTGAGAATCGAGGAAGGCGCGGAAGGTGAGGAAAAAATCTGAGATGAGCTCATAATCGAGAAAGGTTGGCGATGTGATCTCGGCAACAAGTCGTGAAGGCGTTGCAGCGGTGACCGCCCCAGTGTGTGGAGAATATCTCACAAGAGATTTATCGTCACAGGTCGGCTTGAAGGTGAGCTCATCAAACATGGCAGGCTCGATGACTGGACGTGCGGACATGTAAGTTGGCCGCATTGGTCGTGAAGGGATGCTCGATGGGTATCTCGGGGAACCAATCTGTGCCGAATAGAGCGAGTCGAGGTGTGGCGAGAGTAAGGCATTAGGACTAAGCGGAGTCAATGGGCTCAACAAGGGAATGGGAAGAGGCGGAACCGGAGGTGGGTGGTTCAGCACAGAGGCATTACTCGAATGTATGTCCTCAGTAGTCGCGTAAGACGATCCTCTAATGAGGGGCGTGCCTTTGAGGCTGAATCTTGGTGTTCCCAGCCGCCACGATGGTATGTTGATGTCCAGGGTTGGAGGATGGGCAAGGTCAACATCCTCCATAGTGCGCGGCCGGGCTTCATCCATCGGTTTGGAGATGACAACCTTCAAGGCACCCGTGTCTGTATCTTTGGCGGCATTTGACTCGCGAATAGTCGTGTCTGAAACAGCGCGCCGATGATTCGTCGGCCTTGCTTGATCTGGGCTCTCGGGAAACCTGTATCCTTCCCTCGGTAAAGGCGAAGTGCCGGGTGTAGGGGTCCAAAGAAGCTCGCTTCCATCATCGATATCTGCCGAGGTCTTACTGAATACATCGAGGCCAGCTGTTCCAGGAGGAGTTAGAGGGAAAACAAAATTCGACTGCGGGCCCTTTTGTTGCGCAGGCCTTATAGAAGGTCTAAAGTCTTGTTAGCGGTGCTGCTCCCCTTTTTGGACCTTCTAGCATTCCAACGTTTGCGAATTCCGACAACTTGGGATGCTGGGCTGAGACGCCCCCGCCGCCACCATCCAGGAAAAAGGGACTGCCGCATACCTTAGATAGATCCTTCCATTGTTTCCCACGTTGGCAACGGTGAACTGGCGTGCCTCGCGACCGGCGGCGATGCCGTCCGAAGGAACGTCGGCTCGTGTTCCAGGCGCAGAATCTTTCCTACTTCGTGTACCGTTGGTTTCCATGTGTAACTTGCGCTCGGCAGCAGGCAGAAGCGGTCTGCCGGTGGCCGGTGGGATGCGCAGCGCCTTGACAGGTTTCTTGGGTGTCGATGAGTCCCGACTCGAGGGTATAATAATTTTGGGCGACGTCGGCTTGCCTCTCACATCTCTGATGGTGCCCTTGGACGAAGTAGGTGTCGGCGGCGAGATGCCATGCTGCATCGGGGCGGCGTCCATGTCGCGAACAAGGCGCGGGCTCGACCGTAGGGGATCAGGCCCGTCCATGGCCGCTCGACACTACGAGGAAGCTGAGCTAGAGCGGTTGCTGCTCAAGTCGGCGGCAATAGCTGATTGAACACCAGTATCGTCAATACATAGTCAAGGGCGTCATGTTTAGGGAACAGGAGGGTATGTCTCAACGGGACGAAAAAAACATGGCCAAGGGATGAATCGTGGCAGTGGGGTTGCGATAGTCCGGTTTGCACGGAGTGACGACGGGCAATAGCTTAGGCTGAGTAGCGCATTGGCCTTCCCGCCTCGCACTATGTAGGTAGCACACGAGGTAGGCAGAGCGACAGTAGAGAAGAGTAATGCGCAGGTGGTGGTTATGTTATTTTGGGGCGCGGGTGGGTGAGGCCTGGGATGGTCTGAGCGAAGGTACTTACTCACATGGAGACTCCATATACAGAAGAGTTGGCCAGAGGCCGATCCAAGGCCGTGATACTCGGAAAGGATGGGACAAACTGATCCCCGTTGACGGAGAAGAGGAAGAGGAATGGGAGCAGGAAGAGGGATTAGGGACGCTCGCCTATACAAGCGCAAGACCAAGGCCCGGTTTTGGTCGTGGACGGCAGACAAGACGGGGGGGACTCAGGATGATTGCCAGCCCGCCGAGAGCAACGGGGGAAAAGATGGGGGTGGGATAGAAAGAGAGAGGGACGTGGGCGCGGTACCTGCACTGGCTGGACTACCTCATCTACCTGGTTGTTCCTCGAAAAGTACAAGACCCGCGCCTCATGTGCCACCCTGACTTGCTGTAGTGCCTCGACCCTGGATTAGTACCATCAGCAACTTTTCGTACTGAGACTCGGCAGGATCCCCCGGTCGTCCTAGGCTCAGCGGTGACCGGGTCCTGAACACAACCCCCCTCCCCCTTCTCTTCCCCCGTTCGGCCCTGCTGGGCCCCCTGCTACGTTTGCCCTATGTGGCAGATGTGATAGATGAATGGCCGGTATACCGAGAACGGTGTGCGAGCATGCCATGTCCACTAACTTAGGTAGGCGGTGATGCAAGGTACATAGAGTACCTACTGCCTACCTAGGTAGGTAAGGTAAGTACCTTAGGTATCAACTGTACAAGACTTTTGTGTCGGGAGACTCAGGGATGAACCTTGCCAGATCAGCAACGGCATTGATCGGGAATCATAGGTTAATTTATCAAAGCTTCTATAATGGAATTATGATAAGTAACATGTCCCGCCCATCTCGCCAGTATGACATGACCGATCGCCCTGGCCCTTGGCTGTGGGCGCACCATGAATGATGAAAACCTGAAGAGGGTTTAATGCATTGCGCTTCACCTTTCCCTGCTCGCCCTCTTAGCACGCAGATGTGCAGTGCTTGTGTTGTTATGCTTTCCCAAGTGGCTTGACCGTTTTGCTATGCGCAGCAACCGGGCTTTATTGTGGTGTAAGGGGGAGAAGGGGAGGGGTGGGATGGCAACGGGGGCCCGGTTCAGGGTTCCCGCTTCACTCAGGTGACACTTTCGCTGGCTGCCCTACCATAGTACTGCTGGTACTTCACCAGAGGCGAAGGACTGCGTGTGCGCTAAGGTACCATGCTTGGGCACGCGCCAGAACCTACCTTACTGTCTCTACCCCGTTTCGGCGGGAAAAGCGGGATGAACTCATGGACCCGTTACGAGCGGCGGGTCGGAATGGCTGGTCGACCGATTGGCTTTTTGTTTGGTTTGATTTGATTTGAGAGGACCGAGCGCCCAAGAACAGGAGGAACCAAACCGGCGTTCGGGGTGGTTTGGTTTTCCAGGCCTTCGTCACCCCTCTATTTCTGTGGAATCTCGCCGAAAACTGTGGTTCAGTCCACCGTTGTTGGTCGTGGCCTCCGGCCGCCTCGAAGTGCGACTTCTCCTGTCCCCATGCTCGCGTGTCTCTGTCTTTGTTTGGGTCTACGTGCGGCATACGTCGATTGACCTCATTTCATTTCAAAAGAAAGAGAAAAAAAAAACAAAGATTGTGCGCCGGATTAACGGTGGGGCTGGAGTACCTCAACCAAGCTGCTGGTTCAGGACCGCGGCGCCGCTGGTTGGACGGGCCATTCTCGATTGGGTCGCTCTGCTCCTTGATCTCCCTTTTCCCTGGCAGTCGTACCAGGGTTCCAGTAGCAGATAGATTGAGCCAGCAGACGGCCTTGATCAGTTCATCGAACGGGTTTGACGTGCTCGAAACATTTCGTCTTGGCTTGGTTCTAGTTTCCAGCCTCATTTTATTTCATCACCCGTGCTCTCTCTTCGCCTTGCCCTCGTATAAGTAATTGACACCACGCGGGCGGCACCACCATATCGCGCTACTGATTCGGCATGCATGGGCGCACTTACATCATATCTAGGTAGCAAAATGCTCGTTTCTTTTGCCTAGGTACCTCATCTTCACCGGGCTATTGGGTGGTGTGGTGTGCTGAGGTGTGGTGGGTGGTGGGTGGTGGGTGGTGCTGACTTCCGGTGGGCTTCATGCGCAGCAACGAGCCTGGATTGGTCTCCTTAACGCGACCTCCTTTGACTGTATTTCCTCCTGCTTTTCTCCGCCGCTCAGTGGCCCACGCAATTTCACCAGTGAACACTGTGCTCTCTCTCTCTCTCTCTCTCTCAGTTCCATCAGTCACACCGCTCTTGGCGACACCGTAAGCATGTGCTCTCGCTTGCCCGCCTCAAGATTGGTACAGCGGCCGGACCCTAGCTGGGGTAACATACCGTCCCCATTTTCCGTGCTCCCCTGGACCAACCTCGCGTTTCCCTACTGGCCAGCGGCCACAGCCCAAGACTCTAACGTATCCATAGAACAGCAGGGCGCTCTCTCCCGTCGTTTTCGTCAATGGCGTCCAACCCGAATGGTCGGCAAGCGGAGCCGTTAACCTGGTCCTACTGACCCGGCCTGACGATAATTAGCACCTAGCCCTGGAGGCTGGGTTTACGACGCACGATTCCAATTGTTCTTTAAAAAGGGGCGGAAGGCCCGAAGCGAGCCACCTGGTTACAGGGAGAGGCCTGCCTGCAACAGAGACGTCATGGCAGACTGGTGTAATCCTGTACCTGAGACAGTACTGTAAGCAATTAAGGAACAAACAAGAAGCCCGTCGATGTTTTGCCAAATGAAGCGCCAGGAAAAAGACCTGACCGATCGGATCATGGGTGTGCGGTCCTTGAAAATAATGGCCCAGCCTGCCACCGCATCCAGCCCATGTGGTCATGCAGAACACCCACGATGGACTGCTAATGGGGCACGACTTACACTTGTGCCAATCATGGTGCGCCAATGCACACTGCCTGCGTCCCTCTACCTGCCGGCTGCTGCACAGCGGCCCCATCGTCGGCGACATGATTCGTTTGAGAGGGACAGACGTCGTTCTTCAGCAGTGGCTTTGGCAAGCCATCTTCATGTACCCTGTACGGCAGGTTGCATTGAATGGCCAAGATCAACCACCTCCCTCATCGCGACTTGTCCCGTCTTGCACGTCATTATCTGATTTGTTGGCCAATTAGTTCGTCCATTTACCAGAGGTATCGTGAGAGGTGCAAAAAGGCCTGTCCGGGCCAGTATCTTCGCTTTCTAGAAGGTGCACTTCTCATCAATCCTCAACCCCAGGCATAACCTCCGACAACACCAGCCGAGAGCACGCACCCAACGTTGTTGGTCACTCTTTAGGCCGTCCCTGGACTGTGGGAGGAAGCGAAAATCCTTTGCGATGAGCAAACCAGCCACAGCGATGTCGTACGCAGTCCCAGCCTTGTAACGCTCCAATACGCCCAAGGACGCCGTGCCCAGCTTGCAATCTATGCGCACCGTTGCGCGCATCAACAGAAGATGCCCAGGAAGCCAAGAGAGGAGACGGCCACATGGTCCCACAGGGGAGGAGTGGACACTAAGGAGCCCGTCTGCCCGCCGCTCAGGAACCTCGGTGGCCCATTCGCTTTGGGTACAGTCTCCGATGCACGTCGGGCGCAGCACGAATCATTCGTCCACCGGCTTTGTCAAAGTCCCTACGGCGCGGCAAATATCCCTCTCTTTTTCCTTCTTGTGTCTGCGTGCGTGCGCGTGTGTGTATGGATCCTACCATGCGTCCCTATCCGGCTTATATCGCGACAGGCGCAGCGGACATGGGCATTCCTCCAGCAGGATTGAGTGGCTGCGTCTGACCCGATTTGCAAAAGAGCATATGCCATTCTTGCATTGCGGGTCTCCCGCGTCAGGGCGGCGCTTAGAGGTATTCTGTGAAAAATCAATGTGTAACCAGGCAACGTGTGCATGGATTGTACATCATGTTGTGTCAGGCTGTAATGGATTGTTGGCCAGTATTTCCCTAGCCCTGCAAGAGGGATCTTGAGGGTGTCGCGACTTGCCTGGTCCCTAACGGTTGTGCACGTCCCTCGTCAAGAGAAATTTCCGCTTTCCGCAGCGTATTGATCGACTAGGTGCATCATGCACGACATTCCGAACGACCGGCCAAGCAACTGAGTCATGTACAGAGTAAGGTCGCCCTGGAAAGAACATAGAAACTTGCGCGAAACACCACTCTCAGTACTATTTTTGGAAAGCATCCAAGCCCCTCGCATCAAAGCATTATGATATTTCTTCATGATATATGGGAGTCTATCGAGATCATATCCATCTCTTCCATATCTATCCACGTAACTCTTGTATCTTCTCCACCAATAAGTCCGAGAATGTCTCTGAAACATTGGTGTCAGGTCCGCCTGCTCTCGCCTCAAAGATGCAATCGAGAACCGTCTTAATACCGACACCGACTGTGTCCGAGCCTGAGCCCTGTTGCACAAGGCTAAGAGCCTGTCCAACATCCGCAGAGTTGAACGCTCGTGCTTCTTGCAAGACTGTGCCAAGCTCCTGAAGGTTGGCCACAGCGGGCACGGCCACCTTCTTTGCAAAGTCCATGTCTATCTCGAGCATTTTGAGCGTCGATAACTTTGATGTAGTAACGAACACTAGCAACCGGTGGTTCTGTATAACACTGTTAGTCTTTTATTCAAGTCCTCTCATTTCTGGCACGTACTTTAGGTGGCTTCGCTACTAGAAGGGTGGTCAGAGCCTCCAACATGACGTTGGAAAATCGGGGCCCAATTGGATTCCATCCAATTAGGCGCTCAAAATCATCAAGAATTAGGATACTGGCAGGTGATTTATAGGCATCCGTGAAAGCCTTGTGCAGGTAATCCTTCTTCGCAAAGTCGTCTCTGTAACCCACGAGATCGGAAGGAGTAACCATCTTGACGAAGGGGAATCCTGATTGCGTCGCGATGTGAGCAGCCAAGGCTGTTTTGCCAGCGGCCTTGGGGCCATGAAATAAGACAGACGTGCTAAACTTGTTGGGATCCTCCTTGATCATGCCAACCACACGCATCATCTCCTGGATGGTTCCATTGATATGGGGGGCGTAGGGGATAATGCCAAGTCTGACAGCTTCCTCGAGCTCGGCTTCAGACACACCGTATGCTGGGCGAACTTCGGTCAGCGCATTCATAAAGTCACCTCGATTGACCTTCATGTTTGCAACGTCCTGCTTGACTGCTGCCAGCTGTCCAACCTCGGTGTGTCGTGAGAAGGCAAAAGAAGCGGCAGCCTTGGTAAGACCATTCAACTCGGCTCCAGAGAAGTTCTTGGTCAATCCTGCCAGCTCTTCTAGGTCCACGTCGGGATCAAGCAAGCCATTGGTCTTCATTTTGTTCGTATGGATCTTCAAAATCTCAAGACGACCGGGTTCGTCAGGCAAGGAGATTTCAAGATGGACCTCGAGACGCCCAGGTCGCAACAGCGCATCATCGATCATATCCTTCCGGTTGGTCATTCCAATCAACAGAATATTGTTAAGCTGATCGACACCATCAAGCTTGGAAAGCAGCTGATTGACAACGCTGTCACCAACACCGGTGCCGCCACCAGCGCCTGAGCCTCGCTGTTTGCACACGGCATCCAGCTCGTCAAAGATGATGATGTGCAAGCTACTCTCGTCGCCCTTTTCCTTGTATTCCTTCTCGGCATCTGCAAACAATTTTCGGATGTTTTCCTCCGATTGACCCACGTACTTGTTGAGGACTTCTGGGCCGTTGATGACTTTAGGTGGTCGAGCGTTCAACATCTTACCAATCTGCCGGGCAATAAGGGTCTTTCCAGTTCCGGGAGGGCCATACAGAAGCATTCCCTTGACGTGAGGAATGCCAATCTTGGCAACCAGGCCAGGGGGGAAAACGCGAGAGGCGAAAGCTCGACGGAAAATTGTAGAGAACTCGTTGCCGAGACCACCAATACCCATGTCCTCGAATTTGAAATCGGGTGCCAGGATAGCGTTCGAATTTGGCTTTGACATGGAGGGCTTGAGGTTAAAGTCACCCTTTCCGTCTCTGTGGAATAGAACTCGGGTCTGATTTGTCAAGATACCACGGGCGTGAGACTCTCGGTGGATCTGTTTCCCAGCGTCGTCGGATGCCATAGCAAGGTCAACCAGGCCAACAGTCTTAACAATGATCAGGAGTGGGACGTTTCGAACATCCATCAAGATTCTTTGACCGGGAGAGAGCACCTGATTCTGGTAGGTATCGATGAAAATCTTGGAAAGTTCATCCTCGTCGTATGGCACGTCGGTCTTCTTGTTGGGTGAGGCAAACCCAATTTCAAGGTCTAAAGTACCAAGATATGCCTTACCACCTGCAGAGAAGGGATCGAAGATCTCACCCGTGAAGTTGTCTCTCATGGTGATACCGCACCACGAACGCTGGGGATCTGACAAGCTGATACAGCCAGGTGGGAACCCCTGGATGGCCTTGGCCGTCACGACGTACTCGCCAACAGGCTGGCCTCCCCTCAAAAGGATATAAAGATCGGATGAGTCGCGGCTGGCTGGGAAGTCTTCGGGGGACACGGCGCAACTTGATGAGAGCTAGTTAGAATTCATGAGGTGAGATTGACGAAGGGACGGGTCTTACAGGTTGCCGTATATGAGTCTTGACTGTAGAGACTTGTCTGTGACCTTTTCAACTCTCAGCGGGACCTGCCTGCCGCCCCCAGCTTGCCTTGATGAGCCCTTCTCGCTGTATCTCCCTGCGCTCGGTGGTTGAGGAGAGCCATAGCCACCGCCAGATCCTCGGTTTTGCGAGGGGTCATTGTAACCTTGTGGTGCGCCGTAGCCATCTCCTCCGCCGTATGAGCCTCGGGGGGGCTGTCCCTGGCCAGGAGGTGCGCGTGGGTTTGCGCCGGGCAATCCCATGCCACTGAAGGGCATCCGGCCAGAGCCGCCAGGTGGAGGGGCTCGAGACATGGTTGCTAACGAGTCTATCGAAGGTCAAAGGCGGGTGCTTGTATTGGGTGCAGATCAAGGCTCCGGACAGGAAGTACCAAGGAAAGCCGCCTCTTTATTGCTGAAATGATGAGATGTTGTTAATTGACAGAAGGAAAACTGAAGAGGACATGTAAACTTTGGAGTTGGAACTGACGAGGGGCGATGACCCCAGGGTCTCACCTCCGTTTCGTTGCCAAAGTACCCCATTAGGATTAGCGGCCAGCTATGTCATAGCTCCCCTTGCCACGACTCCCCAAGTCCCAACCAACCCCACGCAAGCAATCTAGCTTTACTTTACTTGTTGCCTGTGCACTAAAGTCATGCTGAGACATTGCTGCCTCAGCAGGCCGTTATCTAAACATGATCGGTTTCCGCCGGAACTGACGACGACTGTGTAACTGTACTAGGTATTCATGTGAACCTTTGCGAGAGTGCAAGCCAGACGCGAGGCACAGATCGCAGGCAGAAGCTTTCCTGGGTAGCGACCCTACGCGTCCTGTCCAAGATGCCGCTGTGAGTGGAATCATGCGCTCCATCTCCACCACTCTGGCTGACAGATTACAGTCACCTTCTTGGAAAGAAATCATGGAACGTTTACAATGCCGACAACGTCGCCCGAGTTCGTCGGGATGAGGCTGCCGCAAAGGCAGCAGAGGAGGCAGAGGAGCAGCGCATGCAAGAAGTGGACGCTCAAAGACGCCTAGCTATCCTCCGAGGAGAAGTTCCACCACCTCTACCAGAAGCGGAAGAACACCAAGCTGTCACTTCACGCGATGCACCAGGCATACCAGCTGCGATCGGACGCAAAAAGCGGAAGCGGCCCGGCGAGGACGACACCGACTTCGAGCTGCGCATAGCGCGGGAGCGAAATGAGCTTTCTGTCGCGCCCCTGGAGCCAACGAAGAAAATCACAAGCTCGGCGCCCATCGTGGACGCTACTGGCCACATCGATCTCTTCGGCGACGAACGAGAGAGGGCACATGCGCAGAAGAACGAAGAGGCCGAGAAAGAGGCTCGCAAAAAGAAGAAAGAGTTCGAGGATCAATATACTATGCGCTTCTCGAATGCCGCTGGCAGAGATGGAATCCAGAAGCCGTGGTATTCCGAAGCAGACCTCGCAGCAAACGAGCCCATAACCAAGGACGTCTGGGGCAGGAATGACCCGAATCGCAAGGACCGCGCATCGCAGCGCATGGCAGCAGACGACCCGCTCGCCATGATGAAGAAGGGCGCGACCAAGGTCAGGGAGCTGAAGCACGAGCGCACCAAGTTCCAAGAGGAGCGGGAAGCCGAGCTCAAGCAGCTGCGTAGGGAAGAACGGCACCGAGAAAAGCGCATCCGTAGGCACGAGCGCTCGGAGAGGGAGCGTTCGGAGGGCCCTCGATCGCCCCGCAGGCGTCATCGCTCACGGGACCGTCGAGAGGATGGCGACAGGCACCGTGAGCGAAGTGGAAGGGAGCGTGAGAGGGAGAGTGGGCGGCGGCGCCGCCACGGACATTCCCACGCTGAGGCGGATGACCTTCATCGCCGTAGGCATGATTGATGAACACTAGAGATACCCGGTCACAAATCGAAAGCATTTCAAATAAATTGACATCCAGTGCCGCTAGTCTTGCTGGCTCTTTGGCCACCAGTTTGTGAGAATACAATAGCTAATTTGGGTATCTTCCTATCCCCCTTATTTCTCCGTCCAGGGCAACTTGATCTCCACCGGCAGCATATCCTTCTCGGCCATGTCGACCACGGGCTTAGCATCCAACTTCTTCAGGGCCTCCATGATGCTGCCGTACGTCCGCTCGCTCAGGCCCTCCTTGCGGTCGGAGTAGATGTCCAGGCCTTCCTTGGTGAAGACGGTCGGCGCGAACCACGTCAAGGCCCACCTCTCCTTGATCCCGTCCTCGGTCTCGGCCTCACCCCAGCCCAGGATCTCCCAGTGGCTGCCGACGAAGAAGAGCAGGCCCTTGCCCTTCCAATCCCAGCCAACGTCGGCCTGCGTGTCGACGCCCTCTACGCGCTTGAGGGCCGTGCCGGGGGCCTTGTCGGCGGGCTCGTACTCGACGAGGTCGTCCAAGCGCGGGCGTAGGTCGCTCTTGGCCGGGAGCAGCTTGTAGGTGATGCGGACGTTGCGGGCGGAGCGCCACATGGCCAGCGTTGAGTGAGTGACGGACCAGGTGCGTGTCAACCACTCAAGGTCCGGCGTCGAGGGGGGAACCGGCGGCCCAGACTTTTTTGGTGCATATTTGGAGGGTATAGACAACTCGATAGGCTTGGTGTTGGCCATGATGGCGATTGCGGGCGTCTACTGCCCTCAGGTCTAGAATGCTCGTTTCCTGTCGTGTCTCGCTGGAGATTTGTGACCAATTTTGAAAAGGTTGGAGTGCTTTTAAGAGGGCATACGGGTGTTAAATCAATAATGACGTCGTAGGCTGGGTCAAATTGTTGTAATTTGCAAGTTGCATTATGAGACACGGCCGGGATATAAATATTCAGAGATGCACAGCAATCAAGCCCCTTTCATAAGGTCGAAATCACACAAGATTGGCTTGCACAAGCACAAGTGGTGGTTGCTCTGATTGGATGTACCAAACTAGACAACAACATCGGGTCAATCAGAAGCCACTACGTTTTGGAGAAGTTTCAAATCCCAGCGTCCGAGCCAGTCAGTTTCCTTGCCTAGCAAATACCAAGAGGCATTCGTTTTTCACAGTACAGGTTTCTCAGCTAAACATGCAAATGATGTAGATTGTCGGTGGTGTCGTCGCCCGCTTTCTGTTGCTCCAGGGTAACGTTACCGTACAGGGGCATATGGCATCGGCAGTTGATTGGAAGGAAACATGTGCTTGGGGAGATACCGACCCTTGGGACCCACCTGAGGTACCGACCATGCCTGCCAGTCAATCGGGACACGAGCTGCCCTCTTTGAGAGCCTTAGACCTCCCGGGTGACCTTAAATCTACATCAACTTGGGTCCTAGAAGTTGTCGCTTTTGAGCTCACATCAATTCCCGAACGCCTACAAGTCTCGTCTGAGGTCAACAAACGCAAGCGCGCCGCACTACATCACACTACCTCTGAGCTTTGCTCGCCGCTTCCTCCTGCTTGCCATGGATCTCGACGCCGACGCCGACGCCCAAGCCATGGCCGAGGCCATGGGCTTCGCCTCATTCGGCGCGCAGGACCGGCCTCAGAAGAAACGCAAATACAACCCCAACGCCGATGCAGCCGGGCTCGTGAGCCAAGCGACGCCCCCGAAGCAAGCCACCACGGGCTCAAATTCGACCCCCCTAGGCACGTCCACGCGGGCTGCACCACCACCACAGGCTCTGTCGAACACTGATGAGATATCGCTCGAGGAGGACGGTGAGGCTGAAGGTGGAGTATCTCTAGGAACTGAGGGCAGCGAAGCAACGGGAGCCGAGCAAGGAACGAAGGCTGAGAGCCAGCTCCATTGGCAGCAACACGGTCTGCCACAGCGCCCTCCAGCGCAGTTCCAGCAACCGGCCCACAATAGCAGTCGTTTCCATGGACATGCCGGGGGCCAAGCGCCATGGTACGACGGCTACTACGACCCTTCCTCGAATGAAAACCCCTGGAGACGACTAGAAGATTCGCTGGGTCTACAGTCCAAGGGCTCATGGCTATCTCGTGACGCGCAGGCTGTTCCGAACCGGTAGCTGCATTAATCTCCGGCATCGATGACGAAAGCCGCAGGTCAGAACACTTGTGGCCGTATGATCGAAGATATCGATGTTCCGACAACTGAGGAGACGGCTTGTTGCCAGATTTGCTCCTCATCACATATGCTTGGACCAAGTGCCGAGAGGAAGATCACGTGATCGCATGTCAACCTTACATTCAAGAGTCGACGATACGACGTACTTCAACGACATATGTGAATGGATCACATGATATCCTGCATTGCCTGTCGCTGTGGGAAGTCTCTATGGGGCCTTACTGGCAACACTAGGGACACGCCAGGGAGGAGTACGACTTATGGTAACCGGCTGGGCATTAGTCGTTGTTTATCACATCGTCAAGGGTCTACATCACACGCCTCGTTGCCTTCTGGCAACGGGCATCGACACGCCCCGGTGTCTGAAGGAATAGCAGGATTCAATTGGACTACGGCTGCGACAGTGGGCATGGCCCTGTTATACAAGAGAGCCATGTTATGCCCATAAATGGTAATGCCTGTTCCGGAGTCCAGGCCACCGCCATGTCCAGCACCAGTCTGTGCCTGGGTCTCTTGATTCCCCCGCAAATATGAGACTATCAAACTCCCGCCCTAAAATCAAACTCCCGCACCGGATGGTTTCCCCGGCCCCCATGGTCCCGGCGTGTGCGGACCTAGCCATCTTGAACCTGACATGGCGTTCCTGCGTCTCCGCAGCGGCCAGGGAGGAGGTGTACTTTTAACAAACAGCCCAGATATATCCAGTCATCCAATCATAAATCCTAATTCGTCGTAAAAAAACAGGCGCCTTCAACCCCCACCCCTGTCAGCGATCGTAAACCTGGTGAGTGGAGGTAAGTAGCAGTCGCCGCCGCATGCAGGCACACGAAGCTGCAAGAGATCTCGCAGCGACGATATGCGAGATAGCCGATTTTAGTGTCATGCTTGACTTTGCTCCATGCGAACTCCCCTTTGTTCCCGACGTGCTGGTAAGGTAGGGTGTGTAAATTACGCGTCAACATGCTTGACATCAAACAACCTCCCTTTTGCAAAACAGAGTAAACCACCGAAATCGCTCTTTTGGCGCAAAATATTACCGACCAGTACAATGGAAATGTTGAAACTCGTTATCCCAAGGCCCCAGGAGTTGCCTAGTATTCGGGAGATGGGTAGCGCGCGCGAGCCTTGCTGTACTCCTTGGGGTGTTTGCGGGCAGCCTTGGCTTGCAGAGATCTGGAGAAACAGAATTAGCTTTGCTTCAATTGCAATACATTGGCCGTGCGTAAGAGCACCATATCTCCTGCCGGTCTCAGATCGCATAGAATTGGGCCACTCACGAGACTTTCTTCTGTGTCCACTCCAGGTCACCTCGGACCTCTCGTGCATCACGCATACCATCCTGGAAACGCTCGCGGGTCCTTGCCAAGCGGGCCTGTGCCTGCTGTTGCAGCTCCAGCAGTTCACGGTGCTTCGCATTCAGCTTTCCAGATCTGCGCAAACGAAAGTCAGCCCGGAATAGACTAGGGAGTGCACTGTGCCCGGGCGATGCTGGGGGGGGGGGGGGGGGGGGCGTGGTTTGAGTACTCACGTCTGCGCTTGAACTGCCATGCTCCGATCGAGGGGGATGGGGTTGAAGCTGTTGGAGAACCGATCTTGCATGTATTCCTGGAAGTCGACACCGCTAGCAGACCTGGAGCTGTCGTAATCACCCGCAGAGCTACCAGAGTAGCCAGCCGAAGTTGCCGAGTAGCCACTGTGACCATATGAAGGAACACCGGAAGTGGAACTCATGGAGTCATCGCACTCCGGAGGTGATACTGAGTACTGGCTGTAGGTTGGATATTGGTTGCCCTTGGAGGGAACAGCCATTGGCATGGAGTAGGCAACAGTGGAGTAGGGGCCGGACATTGTGAATACTAGTGCGGTTGGGGCAAGGGAGTAGGTGATGAGGTAACAAAGGTAGAGGCAATTGGAGGTATCGTAAGTAGAGCAAGGTATCAAGGCTGAACGTGAGCTCAGGCTGAGACAGAGAGGACAGAAGAAGTTGCAAAGAGTTGATTGATTGGAACTGAAGTGATGAGAAAGGAAGAAGGAGTTTCCAAGCCATCCTCGACCACAATGGCCCTTTTTATACTTTTCCACGCCCCTTTAGATGACATTTTTGAGCCAAAAGAATAATGCATCAAGTCCAGACTCAATGACTAGCCTTTGCCGTGCCCCGTTAAGGAATGAAGGCCGGGGGAGTATCAGATGATGACACTTTGGTGAGGAAGGGCGGCGAGCACCGTAGAGACGATCGCAGCAGCTAGCCCTAGTGTGGGTCAACGAAAGCAAGGCAAAGGGCGTGTGTGTCGTTGAGCATCTTCTGGCACTCAACTCGGGCTATCAAAGAGGGCACGATGGGCAACGGGGCCAACGGGAGGACTCAATCATGATTCGAAGTGCCCGGTAGGGGTAGGGTGAGGATAGAGGCAAAAGTGCGTTGGCCAAGAGGCAGCGGGTTTTCGCTAGGTTGGGAAACTAATAAACCGCGCCTCGAGGAGCACATAGAACTGCTGCTGCATATGTCGGCAAGGAAACGCTTGGTAGGTTTAGTTACTAGTGGACCCATCGGCTCTCTAACAAGGGGCCCCGAAGTGGACGATAGTCTCTCGAAAGAGCCGTACAGTACAAGAGTCGAGTCCGAACAAGCCACAGTCGGACAAGGGGAATGCAGGGAGGGAGTGGCCAGAAGCGACCAGGGGAGCCGAGGAGCCTCAATGGCCGGGTATAAGACGATGACATGGCAGGCATATGCGAATCCATGCCGGTGGTAGCATAATGGCCACGCTGGGGGGAAAAAATGGTCCTGCGGATGCATGCTGCTAATGCCAAAAAGAATGGAAGGGGGGAGAACAACGACAACGGCCGTCCCCCCCGGGGTCCGAGTAATTATTCACGATTGATCAATGAGCGGAGGCGAGATCTTGGCCTTCCCGCAAAGGATTAGCAGCAGGGGCGGGATGAAGACACCCCAGGGTTCGTAGCATCTCGAGGCTTCGAAGATGACGACGGCAATACGCCCAAGAGGGCCTGCAGCCAGTCACCACCGGGGTCTGCCATAGGCCGCAGCCGGTAAAGAAGAGGGCCCCGAAGGGAGGGAGAAGGGGGGGGGGGGGGGCGCGGCAGGAATCGAGCGTTGGGTTCCTGGTGCCCGCACCGCAGACGCCGTCGGCCCAAGATTACTGTTGCTGTTGCTGTTGCTGTTGCTGTCGCTGTCGCTGCTGTGCTAGGGACTGGGACTGGGACTGGGACGGAGAGCGGCGCTGCCTCAGACGGGTAGCGGCGTCGGTGGACGGAGGCTGGTCAGGCACAAGTGCAGCATGTCGGGCAATTTGGGAGTGATGTGTTGATGCGTTGTCAAGATATTCACCAGAGGATATTCCGAAAAGACAGGGGTGGTTGTGTTGCTGCATTTCCTCTTTGGTTCAATTTATTCCTTATTCCATTTTACTCTGAACTTTTATTTTTATGTTTTTTTAATCCATGTCCCAGACCTCCTTTCGACGACCTGGTTGCCTTGATGCGCTCTCCCCCCCCAATGCTACAAAATGGACTTGAATTAAATCACTGGATGTACGTGCAGTAGGCAAGCAATTGATTTGCGTCCTTACGGCTTGCGGTTTTAAGCCACTCCATTTCCTTGCAGTCCTTTCTGATTTCACCACCAGCATCAACCTGGGCTAGCCCTGGTGGCATGTGGCACTGGGGGACATTTGTATTGCAGAGGAAACGTTCGTCAAAGTAAATGACTTGCATGTAAAGGGTATCATCCTGGATTCGACCACCCCAGGCGTAGAGGCGGCCCCTGTTTGTCGTGCGTGCATGGTTAGGATAGGTGGAGTTCACGTACAACCACATATCCGTTTGCTGGACCCTCCTCTGCAGATGGTGGATTCTCCGTGTAAGCCATTCGAGATACGAGCAGGAAGTGGTAATTGGCTAGCATGCGGCCTCGAGTTATTCTCCAGACAAATGCTTACCCTGGTCCTTTTGACAAAAATCACTTATAGATTAGGGGTGTTTATTACACACGCTCGTGCCAACCTGCGGAAGCATTGTTCCCCTTGGCCTCTGTACGAGGGGCAGCTTCAGCCGGTACGCTTGAGCTGCAAAATCCATATCTTCGGCCCGTAAAGTGCCCGTAATGGCAAAGACGGAATCAAGATGGAGGCGACTCCGCAATCCGAACCGGGGGTTGAGAACGCCCACAGTAGCCTTTGCCATTTGCCATCGCGTAGACGGCCTTGCAAGGGAGTCCTTGTTGCGGTGTAAGCGGTCATTGGCGTTGGTCGAGAGGTCACTCAACCAGTCATGATATGCCGACTCCCTTCCAGATCCCGTGGGTATTTGGCTAGTTAGGGTTTTCGGCTAAAGCTTTCCAAGGTTATCGTCCATGGAAACGAATGACAAGGACAAGGCCGGTTTCTAGCCTACTGGATGGGCTGCAGTCTGCATGCTCACCCTGCAATGACGAAACAGTGGGAGAAGGTCTGGATGGAGTGGGCAAGCAACGCCTGCGCTGTGAGGTCGCCCAAGCCATGATCCATTACTAACCACGTCGGAGGAAGCCGAGAGTAGTTTTGGACGCGGTGGCATGACGAGAAAGTCCTGCAAAGCATGCTGCGATCCGGAGCTGCGGCAGCAACCTGCTGTGGACTCGGTCGGCGTGACGGAGGCGCACGACGCAGCTCAACGCGACCGGCTTCACGAACTAATAAGGTGTTTCGCCGTTCGGACCAGTCAAGGCTTCGAAAATGTGGTCGTTGGAGCCAAGTAATATGTAAAGGGCATCGTCCTAAAGGCCAAGCGTACGCCCCCCATCGCCCGCGCCCCTCCTCCCCCCACCCCCACGTCGCGCAGCTTGTCCCCGGTCCGGTTCATGTTACGAAAGAGGCTTCTGCTCTGTGCATCGACGAGTAGCCTGGGAGGGCGACCCAAG
>PXOD01000014.1:0-60830 GCA_003012165.1 Paramyrothecium roridum | reverse complement strand
GCCGTCCGCCGCAGCCGCCGCGGGGGCCACGCAAACGGGCCGGGATGGCCCGCCGTACCTGGAGCTCGCGGTGCAGGACGCCCCGGACAACGCGGCGGCTGCGGCGGACGGCGGGCATGTGATGGTGAAGCCGCCGGGCTTCGGCTGGCTGGGCACGAAGGTGTCGAGCCACTGGCCTGCGAGGAACTGAGGGGATGGGTTGGAATCAGTAACAGCCTGGACAAGGATGGGATTGAGAGGAGGGAGGGAAGTGATCAGAGAGGTGGGGGGAAATGCAGCTCACTTTGATAGGGCCGGCCTGTAGCTCGAGCCGCAAGAGACGGATGCGTGCATTCACCTGGTCTATCCGGCTCAAGGTGACGGCGTGAAGACCCTAGACTCCTCAATTGTCAGAAACCCTTAATTACAGACCCAAATTATACTTGGGGAGCATCAGAGGCCTCATAGATACCTCGTCGCGCGGCTCTTGCGCCGTCCTCTCCAAATGTCCCGTTCGCGGCTCGCTTGCCATCGCTCGTCGACCGGCCAGCACCGTGGGAGGAGTGCACCTGGCGACAAACGTGGACCTTTGGCAGAGTGTGAGACCTCGCGACCACGGGGAGAAGGACCTGGTTCGTATGGCGTTGGGCATAACAGTATCCTACAATCTACACACAGGTTCAAGTGATGTCTGCCTAGAGGGGGATGGACTGTGTTGGTGAGGTGGGGAGGGTTCGGTGATGACGCATACCGAGCCAAGATCATCAACTACAAGTCATTTCGCGATACCTCTTCACGCACGACTACCGTTCGTCTGGCAATGCAATCGCAGCGTACACCTTCGTGTCTTGAGCTTTGGCAACCGGTCAAGGTTGTTTATGTATTCACAGGGTTTTTGGCGTTGCAAGTCATACATCAACACTACCAATCAACTTCCTGGCCACATTGGACGTGTATCCATCGCTAGAAAGTCCATACATAATTGAACGACCCCTTTCCGCCTGGTCTATCATTTTTGTGCTCGCCTGCATATCATCAAAAGCACACCGTAAGCGCAATGCCTGCGGCCTTCACGCCGGCTCGGTCCAGTTGACCTGATCCATGACCTGTCCAGCAGCAGGATGCGTGTATCCAATTCGGAGACGGAGACGCAGAGGCTAGAATTGACAAGGTTAGCTGAAATCACAGAAGAGCGAGGGCTTACATGATGACTTACCCCATTGCACCCAGTTACCCGCATGATCTGGGTAGCACTCGCGCCAGGACCAAGCTCCGTTGACGAAATGCTCTGCAGTTGCAACCGCTGCGTCTTTGGAACTGCGGCTTGCAGTCCAACATTGGACAAGGCCCCTGAGCCGTTGTTCTGGAATCGAGCGCTCGCTTGGATCATACCCTCTGCGTTGCGCTGCACCTGGAAAGTTACATTCAAGTCGTTGGCGTCGTAGCAGGGCAGACCTGCCGGAGCGGCTGGCGGCGCCGGCGAATGGGATACCGGAGCAGGGGAGGATGCGCCGGCTAGAAGGTCAAGCCCAGAGGAAGGAGGTGCGGGTGAGGAGGTAGACGGAGCGGGGCCGGAGCCGAAAAGGTCCATGATGGAAGACATGTTGTTGGTTGGTTGAGGGGATGTGGCACCCGAAGGAGGAGAAGCTGGGCCACCACCTAGAATATCGGCCAGGAGATCCGAGTTTGTCGTAGAGGAGCCGTTCATAGGTCCAGTCGAGGCTGGAGTGTCCATAATGTCCAAGAGATCTTGCTCCGTGGGCTTGATAACCCTTGACTTCCGGTTGGCGGCCTTGGACTTCTTGGTGGGGGCTGGACCGAGGACCCTCGATTCCTCCTTGATCTGAGGCGGAGGCATCTTCTCCAGAACGCCCCGTCGGATCTGGTCGTAAGAGAAGAGGTTGCCATACTCCACAGCTCGCTGCTGTACCTCGACATCAAGACTGGTCTGGTGGCTTTGCAGGATACGTCGTACACGCTCGACTTGCGCTGGGTCCGAGAAGCGGGTTGTGAGCTTCATCAACGCAGTGACGATATACTCGGTCGTAACCTGGGTACCATAGCTGCTGTTCAGCACGAGGGAGAAGAGGTCTACGACCTCATTCTCCTTGACCTCCTTGACCAACTCCTCCTCCTCGTACTGACCACCCCTCAGTAGCGCATCAGCGTACTCACCAATGCACCATGCACCTGCTTGGGTAAGGCTTTCCTGGGTGATGTCCCTCTTCAAGTTGGTGTACAGCTTCTGGACGGCATAGGTCTGCAGCTCGGGTGTCGTTGCAATTAGACGGATGAAGGACGAGAGAATCTGTTCCTTCACATAGTTACCAGCCAGCGACAACACACGCAGCATGGTGTCGAAGTGCCATCGTTTGTTAGGTGCGAATTTGTCCGCAGCGATGCCAATTTGACTCGTCATGGTAGGCTTAAACTCGTTATCCGCAACCTCAAGGAAAGCCAAGAGCTCCCGGATCAGAACCCTAACATTGCTCTCATTGATCAGAGTGAAGCTGAGGTCGAGGGCGCGGCGTCGGATACTGATATCGGGATCTCGGAGGCACTCCAGGATGGTATTGCGGTGCCTCTGAACAGCATTGGGTTCAATGGCCACGACCTTGATGAGTGTGTTCAGGGCAACGTAGCGAATGTTGTTATCCTTGTTTGACAAGAACTTGCCCAGAATGTTTACACCGAGCACTCGGAGGCCAGAGTCGGCCTCAATGTCCAGAATTGTGAGAACAGCTTCGTAGAGGATTGAGTTGCCAACGTTCTTGGATGAGTCCGTGTTCGTAGCAACCTGAGCCAGGATGTCGTTGATCTGTTCGCTGGTGTGAACATCGCCAATAGCCAAGGTGCGCAGTAGGCGCAGGATCTTGACCTGCACGAAGGGGTCGGTGATGCCAGTGACGTCGTGTTCCGGGGCGTATCCCGACGTCGAGAGTCCCTTGAGGGTTTTGACCAGGGCAGGCACGAAGGCCCTGAACTTCTCAACGATGCCTTCCTCTCCGCCCTCCTCCTCGTCCGCTTCGCATAGACTGGTGACGAGCGTCAGTCCACAGAGCAGCACGCCGTGGTTGCGGTCGGCGAGCAGCTGCGTTGCTTTCTGGATGAAGTGCTCTTGCAGATCGGGGACCTTGCGGCAGATGCGCATGGCACACAGGGCAGCCTTCCTCCTGATGTACGGGTTGGAGGTGGCTATCAGGTTCTCGATCTCGGGGAACAAGTCTCGGGACATCTCGACAGACGCGATATTTCCGAGCGTGCACAAGGCAAGGCCGACAATGTACTGGTTCGAATGTCCCAAGTCACTATTCGCTTTCGTCAGCAAGGTGTTGGCGCATAGGGGGGGGTTGTTTGAAGATATTCCTACTTCTTCAAGGAGTTGGTCACGAGGGTCAGGACTTCTTGGTTTTCGTCGAGGAGCAAGCTTGTAGCGAGGTGGCCTAGACGTTTATCGGCGAATCGTGGAGATGCCAGCAGCTTGATGCATTCGATCTGTCCGAAGTGGGTGCGCTCGCCGAGGGTGAAGAGGTAGAGGAGCTTGGCTACGTTGTTGCGCCTAAGAACCGAGTCCGTCAGTAAGCCCATTGAGGGAGGCGACGTCCAGTCCCTCTGGAGATACTCGAGCTGCAGGGCACGGCTACGTACCGGATCGTGTGGTCAGCACTCTCTTCGCGGAAGCTGGCACGAATGGCTGCGCTCTCCTTTTGGATGACGGCACGTTCGTCTGCGATCGTCTTTGCGGCTCGGACATTGCGGATGAACTGTTTTACTGCGGGCCCCAGCGTGTTAGTCTTTCAATCTCTCGCCAGGTCAGGTTATGGCCGTACAGGAGCTCATCTTGAAGCAATGAGGGTGGACAACCCCGGTACTGGGTCGTCAAATATGCCTTATCCAGCCAAGGAGAGAGGACACGAGCTCGATCTGGGGGTTTCGTCCAGGGAAAGAGTTGCCGGTGGCCACGCGAGTTTGTGGCGACGCAGCCAAAGCAAAATGCCTTGGAAGGGATCTCGTGAGAAGCTGCAGGAACTGACAGCGATATGGTGGCTTCAGTCCTCGCGACGGAACGGTGTGCGTCGTGGGTTCGGTCGGGGACACAATTCAACGTGGGGCAGTTCGTCGCTCACCTCCTGTCTCTGTGAGGTACCTTGTCTCGACGGCAGGGCAGCTAGGGGTAAGGTACCTCCATTTCTCTTGGTCTTTTGGTAAGGTATGATGGGCCGCCAAATGGGATGGCGTAACGGCGGAAAAAGCCACGGCCCGACACGCGCAAGGTAATGAGCGGCCTACCCTAAACCACATGCATCCACGTCAAGGATGATAGAATGTGTTTACGAGGTTATTGACTCCCTTTAAAATAATGATATTCCGAGAGCTCTCCATATGTCTTCTGACTTGTTCACAGCATCACATCGTATCTAGAACCTGAAGTTATGATGTTCGCAGTGCTCCGACTTGGAAGAGCAACCCAAATAGGTGTAAACTCGACTTAATATTGGCAGTAGACGATAGAGTATAATAAAACAGTATACAAGTGACGCCAATTTCGCCCAATCGCTTTACAATACAGACTCCAAGGTGTGAACCAACAGAGCTCCCTTTACTCATGACGTCTATCCCCAGAAAACAAGGCTCCTTAATTAGTTTACTTAGCTTTCGCACCATCACCTCGCAGAACCACTTCATCCTCCTTCCCCTGGCTCAGCGACATCTCCACCCTGTGCCACGCCGTGGCCAGGTTTCCACGGAGGTTGTAGATGCTCTGGTGCGTTTCCGGCTGGGTGTTGTACGTGTCGTCGGTGGCCTTGACCACAATCGTCGTCTTCGTCTCCCGGTGCTTTCCGTCGCTGCCCGGCTTCATGTAGGACGGCAGCGGGCTCTCGTACTTCCACCGCTTCCAGCACCACGGCTGGCTTCCCCTTTCGAGCTTGGCGTCCTCGGCGAGGAGGTTGGCCTGGTCCCACGTCTTGCCGCCATCGAGGCTGATGTCGACGCGCTGTACCTCGCGGCCGCCGCCCGAGTAAGCGTAGCCCTCGATCTCGATGATGTTGTGCTCAGCCGGCGTCTCGCCAACCGCCACCGCGATAGAGTCGCTCTCCACGGCCGTTGGGTGTGTCTGACCGCCCTGGGCAGAGCGGAGTCTGGTCCTCGTGATGGCACTCGTGATGGGCATCTTCTGAATCGACTTGTACTTGTCCCAGTCCTGCGTCACCTCGTTCGGTCCAAAGCACTTGTAGTCCTTTCGCTGCCACGGTGTGTTGCTCTCCTCATCACTGACCACAATCTTTTTGAGCCACTTGACGCACCTTGCCGCTACGTGGCCGGGCACAATCACGCGAATGGGGAATCCGTGGTCACGCGGCAAAGGCTCGTCGTTCATGCGAAACGCCAGCAGGACGTCACCTCGAGGATCTATGGCTGATGTCATCGGGATGCTCGCACCATACGCCTCCAGGCCAGTGAACTGAACGTGTTGCGCGTCATCATCTTGCTGAGCGTCCAGAGGTAGACCCGCATCGGCAAGCACATCGCGCAGGCGGACTCCCTCCCATTTCGCGCAGCTGATTGCTCCAACGGTCCATTGCAGGCCATTTGTCTTCTTCGCGTGGTCCGTCATGTCCTTCCTGCGGTTTCCTGAACACTGAAGGACTGCCGTCACAGAGTATTGTTTGAAGCGAGTTTGGAGTTCCTGCAGAGTGTACCGCTTGCTGTCACCATTGGGAAGTTCAATGGTGAGGTCGTAGTTGTCCACATCATCGACAACCGGAACCCACATGTGGTTCCGTACGTAAAATTTGTCGTTTGGCGTCAGGAAAGAGTCTGCCAGGTCGGCAGCTGGAGTCTCGGCGTTGCATGGCTTCTGCGTGAGGAATCTCATGCTGGTATCTCTCTCAGGATCAGATACGAATGGATCCTCTATTAACGAGTTCTTTCCCGTGGTAAGGTCATCTGGATGTACTTTTCCGATGGCAAACTGCTCAAGGATGTCCAGCACGTATTGTTGCTTATGGGCAGCAAAAATGTCCCAGTACGGCTCTATGCTTCCGCCTGCTGCCCGTAGAATCACCTCGCCGCCAGGATGAGCTGGGATCCAGTCCGTAATGTCATACACCTTTCCCTTGTACATGACCCAGGGTCTTTCGGCTTTCGGCCCATGCTTCTTGATATCGGAGAGGCGGTAGAGCGGTAGTTCTCCCTCGCCAACCTCAATCTCCACATCGGAGGACGTGTCAACGCCGGGCGCATCAAAACGGGCCCTGTTAGCGTACGAGTTTGCCAATACAAAAGAAAAGAGCCCGACGCCGAAAGCAACCAAGGGCCAGTGCTTGCTTTTGCGATGCGCATTTGCGATAGGGAGTGTTGATGGCTGAATAGATCGTACATGTCTCGACTGGTGCAAGACCCGATGCTGCGGTTGTGATGTAGCCTCACATGGCCCCCAGCATTTCCTGGATGCGCCGCACGGCCACGAGGTTCGGATGTGGCTCACGCAAGTTTTATTCGAGAAGAGCTTCTCGACCTGCCGCCGTATTATGGGCCTGGCCATCCTTGCAGGTGTTGTCGTATCGACACGGATCTCCCACTGCGCGTGGCTGGATGAAAAAAGCCCTCCTTGGAATGCGCGTGATGAATGAAGAAAGACTGCGCGATGTTGATTCAGGCTCTATGAGTCAAACAATGAGAGCCTCAAAAAGAAATGCAGCGCGCAAACAGCTTTCGCCAGTGATTCATCGAGGAGGCGTTCATCCGGGAAACGGCCAGAAAACCCTTGATGGGGCGGGTAACCTCGGTACCTTACCTCATCTAATGTAACTAATTTAAGGATGAAAAACAGGGCCCCATCAGCCTCGACGTCAAAAATCTACCGACCGGCCGACCGACCACGTGCCGGTACCGGCCCACAGCACGCCGAGCCGCCGGCTTTTGCCTCCTTGAGGACTGAAGAGCCCATGAGATTACAAAGCCAATTGCCCCCTTTGGCTCCAGTCAACCCTCGATCAGGGATCGCATCACATCACATCTCGCCTGGGTGGTGCGGAGCACAGCCAGCACCTTACAAGGTTTTGGGGCCACGGCTGGAATGTCTGGGGGCACAGCCGATCCCCCAAGACGTTTCGTTGCCGTCGGTACTCGATCCTTCCAGCCGACCCAAGCGATGTTGACAGAAGCTCGAGTCCCATGGAAATGTCGACATCAGACTGGTTCCCTTACTTCTTGAGGGACATGTATGGCTCGTACAAGGATCGTCTTGACTGCCGGACCCCGGATTTTTCGTCATTCTGATCGATGCAGCGCACACCGTGAGCGGTTAGCAAAAAAATAGGCACCACAAACCGAGGGCATTCTACAAACAGTACGATATGTGATGACTACTCTAGCTATACACTACAGAAATCAATAAGATCATTACACTGTAATATTCGTTAAATGTTATTATTTATGAAATTGCTATGGGTATTTTCTTATAATTTTGTTTGGTGAATTTATTACTTCCAACTAATAGGGAAGTTTGATGGTGCTTGTTGTTTTGCTAGCCGCTTGTCTGTCAGGTGAAGTGATGAATCAGACCGTGAATTTGGGTGACAGCCCGTGGCGAAATGGTCATACAGGTAAAATCAACGAAACATGCCTACAAGGCCAACTATCCTCTGGGAGCCGTCTCATTCAGAGAGAGTCAATTCCAGTAGGGAGCAGCATCATCACTAATAAACACATGCTTGGGCGTAACATCTTGTTACAGAGTGGCTCGATGTACAAGTAGCACGATCGTGTGACCGTCCCTTGACCTTGATTATAGGTGCCATTGTCACGTTCAAACCCCGTAAGCGATCGGCTGACATGTCTGGAGTGAAGCTTGCATCCAGCTTTTGATTCAATCAGCTTTATCCTC
This sequence comes from Paramyrothecium roridum, assembly GCA_003012165.1. Taxonomy (NCBI): domain Eukaryota; kingdom Fungi; phylum Ascomycota; class Sordariomycetes; order Hypocreales; family Stachybotryaceae; genus Paramyrothecium; species Paramyrothecium roridum. The sequence continues at coordinate 52,960 of PXOD01000014.1, read as the reverse complement.
TAAATGTACACGCCTTATATCGATCGTTCTGCATACTAGTAGCCATGACTCACAACGTCTCCTTACCCAGGACGTATATTGCTCAGGGAACAGTCCCAGTTGCAGCGGCCGATTTTCCAGTAACCTGCTTATCCGGCTCCTCCGAATCATATTTTCCACCTTCTAGAGCGGCAATGCGCGCACCCACGCCGTGCGTCTCGGCCGAGCTGAACTGCCAAGGCCAGAGGTTTCGCTACATCAACCTGTTAGTCTACCAAGTGCGCCACGGCAATGGACTATCAGACTTACCTCGAACAACTCATCGACCTCTTCGAGCGATCGGCCTTTGAGCTCGGGCGTGGAGAACACAAAGAAGAAGAACGAGGCGGCAGCCAGGCCCATGAAGATGTATCCAACTCGAGCACCTAGCTGTACGTGCGGGCCATTCTGGAGGTAAGGTGTAAAGAAAGTGACCAAGAACGCGGCGAAGACGTCGACCACAACACCCAATCCCATGAGTTTTTTGCGCATCTGGGTACCGCCAATTTCCGAAGCAATTAGCCAACACTGGCTCGCCACGCCAAGCTTGCAGACGCCGTTCAGCAAGATCACCGAGGCAATGACTACGTTGCTGTCCGTCGCGTTCTGGTTGGCACCGGGCCGTGACCCAATAGAGCCGATGAGGGCGTTGAACATGGTGGCCAAGGCGGCACCGATGTAGCACAGCGTCCGGCGGCCGATGATATCCGTCGTCAAGACAGCTATGATGCAGCCGCAGAGGCCAGCCACGGGAATGAGGGTAGAGTAGGTGAATATTTGGTCGGAAGGAAGACCCATGCCCCGGAAGAAGCTGGTTGTTTCGTTAGCAAATGTTTATTCGTGTGAAGTATTGTCGGATTCTTACGTGGGCCCGTAGGAATTGGCGAATTGCTGGCCAGTGACTTGCTGGAAGAAGAAGACGAATGTAATTATCTGTGCATGGTTAATTGTCATATCATATGGCGAACGAAAAAACCTACCATGGTGCGGTTGATATATGTTTTGCTGAATAGGTCCTTCCAGGAACCGTGGTTTAGAGTCTTACTCTCAGCGATGGCTTGCTCAAACGCGTCAACCTCGAGCGTGGCAGAATCTCTGCCGTCGCCCTTCTTCGTTCGGATACGAGCAAGGCTGCGAATTGCCTCCTCCTGTAGTTCTATAGGTCAACTTGTGGAGCGGGAAGTATGGAGCACGAATACCAACCTTTCTACCGTGTGTGATCAACCACCTGGGAGACTCGATGCAGAAAGGAACACCAATCAAGAGTAAGATGGCGGGTATCATTTGCATGGCCACGGGAATCATCCAGCCCTTCCTGTCCAGTTCGTAGGCGTACGCACGGCTCATGCCCGCGCCCCAGATACTGCCCAGATGCACGAGGACCTGCACGTTGCCGGCGAAGAATCCTCGCAAAGCTGCCGGAGCGAGCTCGGCCTGGTATGTTGGGATTGTAGGTTCGACGATACCCACCGCTAGGTAAGCGAATACGCGCCCGACGCTGAACTGGATCCAGTTGGTAGCCGTGATTTCGACTGTGCGTGTTAGTCTCCAGCAAGGGGTAGTAGCCAGTTGGGTTCTTACGGATGACAGCTATAATCTGAACGCCGGAAAGAATATACACCGTCTTCTTGTAGCCGAAACGTTCCAAAAGAGGCTCGAAAATGGCACAGCCAACGAGTTTGCCGGTCCAGTTTACTGAACCATATTTGTTAGCAACAACGAAATGAACATGCTTGTTGTATGATGAAACGTACCGGAATTCATGATACTCCTCCGAGAGGTGGATAGACCATAGCTTCCGTCATCCTGCAACTCGCCGAACTGTCGCAGGAAACTGGGCAGCGCCTGTAGGGAGCCAAAGGATGCGACATCTCTATTATTGCGTGTAAGTCACCACGGCCGTGGCTAGACTATTCATTTCGATAACGCTAGAAAACAAAAACATACATGCCAAAAAGCACATTACCGGCATTAAAAACCAGACAGCAGAAAAGCATATATGGCGTTACGGACTTCCAATCGGAACGCTTCATCGTGGCGGTGGTTGAAGATGGCCGTTGAGGAACGACGCAACTTCAACTGGTACCGCGTGCTGCAAGAACAAGAGACCGGAGTTGGCGAGTTCCCGTAATAGACAAGAAAGATCCGACAACTTAGCGTTGAAATAAGTAGGAACCGAGAAGAAATACTAAAAAAAACTTGAACGCTTGGTCAAATCTGCAGAGGGAAGGGCATCTGAAGTAGTATATTGGCACTTCAACGACAACTAACCTCGCGAATTTCCAACAGCCTGGTAACACTCTTCAAGGATCGAAACGCAAGACCAACCCGGAAGCACGCAATACACCTGTAATCCCGCGAGTATACACGTCGTTCCAAGCCCGGGAACAAATGAAGACGGCGTTTGATGCGCCAAATGGGGCCCCCGACGGGTCCGTCGCCGCTGGGTTGGGTCGCTAGGCTTGATCCCCTTCCAGCCGAAGCCGACGCTTCCAGCCGAGGCGCCAAACGGCTGGGCGCATCTGCTGGAAAAGTGTGGGGAGTCGGGCGGAGTTTCGCAGCAATTCGATCACCAGAGTGGTCGGCAGAAGCACTATGTCGCAGTGAAGTGGGATTATTAACACGCGTCCCGGTATCTGACGATGTGGGGAACGAGTATCGGAGCTTGAGGGAATATAAAGTCACAGTGTAGAGCTTCTTGATCCTCAGAGTCAGAACCACTTCTTGATTTTGACTTACAACATTCTAAATCGCGGCACCTAACATTGAGAGCTTGTCGAGAACCGGCCGACCAACAAGGTCAATTCATTCACCAAGTCCACAACCATGGCAGCTGCAGCCGTCGACACAGCTTCCGTCTGGACCGAGCCGTCCGTGGACAAGGCTCTCTTCCCGGATGGCCACAAGACGACGGGCATGCATGCTCCCGTCTATTCGTGGATTCAGCCCTACGACAAGTTTCCCAAGACCATCACCGGCCCCACCGTCTGGACCGCGGATGAGTTCAGGAACAACAAGGAGAAGTGGACGCACGCCTTCACAGACGATGAGATTGCCGAGATTGAGGCCGCCGCCGACAAATTCATCCAAGACGGCCACCCATTGACTGGCATGAAAAAGGTAAGCTTGAATCGTCAAAGACGTCTGCTACCAAACCTCGACTTACACCCCGTAACAGGAGCGCTTCCCACTTCCTAACCTAACAGGTCGTCTTCAAACACTACGCAAGGCTCTTGTCGATGGACAGGGCTTCTGGCTATTCAAGAACATCCCGGTCCGTCAATGGGGCAACAAGAAGTCTGCTACGGCCTACATGGGCCTCGGCAGCCACCTAGGCTACTTCACCAGCCAAAACGGCCGTGGCCACGTCCTGGGTCACGTAAAGGACCTTGGTGAGAAGTTTGAGCCAGACAAGGTCCGCGTCTACCGGACCAACAACAGGTAAGCACAGGCAAAACGCTGCATTCTCAAGTCACCACCCACAGGCCCATGGAACACGTTGCTGACCTGGATTCAGACAATACTTCCACACCGACGCTTCGGACCTCGTGGGCCTCCTCTGCATGGCCAAGGCAATGGAGGGTGGCGAGTCCGACATTGTCTCCATGCACCATGTTTTCAACATCCTGCAACGGGACCATCCTCATGTTGCAAAGCTGTTGTGCGAACCGGTGTGGTACTTTGACCGCAAGGGTGAAGTTTCGGAAGGACAGGAGCCCTGGATTCGTGGCTCGGTCTTCTATCTCGAGAATGACCCCGATGGTTCTCCTCGCGTGTTCGGAAAGTTCGATCCCATGAACGTCACTTCTCTCAGCAGGTTCAATTCGGGGCCAGATGCAAAGATCCCGCCCCCGACAGAGGCTCAGGTCCATGCTATGCAAGTCCTGGAAGAGGTGTGTCTGAGGGAGTCTCTGCACATGATTCTGGACCCCGGCGACATTCAAATCCTGAGCAATTCCCAGGTCTTCCACGCGCGCACCGCGTACAAGGACTACGCGCCCGGTTCGGTGGATGAGGAGGGCAACACGCTCCCGCGGAGGCACCTGATGCGACTCTGGCTTTCAGTACCCGTCCAAGAGGGCGGCTGGAAGCTGCCGTACCCTGATTACCGGTGCAAGAAGCGTGGGGGTATCCAGGTGAACGATAACCCGCCAACGTGCCCTTTGGACGCGGAGTAATAGCAGCGGAGGAATTTTTCGTGTAAATTGACGCCCAAATGGGAATGTCTATTGATGATTGCATGTACGATGGTTAGCTAACGGAGAAATTCCTTCAAATGCTAGGCTTAAAATAATGACTTTGCCGATGGTGACGATATGTCGTAGATGTTAATGCATCGTAAGGGTATCTAAAAAATCACTATATCAATTGTGCGTCTCAAAAACAGATCCTCCAAGCTGCGATGCCGGAATCCACGGTAGCAGTCCATCGCCTTCCATCCCCGAGCCTACAATCATCTCCGCTGGTTGCCAGTTGACAGTCATGGATGTATCGGCGGAGAAGAAGTGCACTAGGTTGGGAGGGAAGGTATCGAGAGAGCTATACATGTCGTTTGTATCACGCGTCTGCTCTATGCTCGGCGGCAAAGTAGGTTGCTGATCAGCATACGGCGCATATCTTCGTTCGTTAGACCCAGATCCGGGGCCTGGAGTTTGTTCTGGGGCATGGCCCTCGGGAATATCGTTGCGCGCCATGCGAAAGATGGAGAGAGGGTTGAGGACGTAATCAGGGGCACTCTGGACGGGTGTGCCAGGTAGGCTTCGGCGATTCCTGTTTAGTTGGGCCAGATAAGGATCGTCAAGGATTACATCCGGCATGGGACGAATATTGTTGGAGTTGACACCGAGTTTTTCCAACATAACCTCCGCAGCACGAGCCTGCCGATATTGTTAGGGAATACTTTGTTGATTCGATCCCTGCCAACTTACCAAGTCCTCTGCCACAACATTCGTTTTGGTCATGTATTTCAGCCCACTTAGATTGCTGTGTAAATATGGGATGGTGCTGAGCACGAGTTCCCGCTTACTCGATGTGGGCGAATCAATCAGTTGGGTAAGGTAAAATAGCATGATACGGCTGCTGTCATAAGCAATGGTTGGTAACCACGAGTCTCCAATCGTTCCTGAGCCGTGGCGTTGCCCTTCTGCAATGATCGCTGCCAAGGTCCTCGCCTCCCTGAACAACGACCATTGCAGCTGCTTTTGGTATTGACCTTGTTCTGGGGGGAATTGAAATGCGGATCGTAGCTTGTATAGTGCCGGTGTTCCTATACGATACAGATCACACATGGTTTGGTGATACGCGCAGTGGAAGACACATAGGGCAGCCAACTGGGAGGACTCCTGCCGTATATAAATGCTTGATGTCGTAAAGCGTAGATTTTCTGGCAACGAGCTGTACCACCCTCTCAGCTCCGCATCCAGCAGTGAGAACTCAGAATCAGGGAGCCACGGTGGCTTCGCCTTGTCTAGATGCTTGATGTATCTCAAAACGCGGCGACGAATCTCTATTTGTTGCACGAAATATGCAAGCATCCCCATATTCCCATTGATATCTGCTGGGACGAGCGGGGGCGGTAGGAAGTCCAATGCTGCGCCGGTTATGGTCTTGGTGACACAAGGCCGTTCATACAGAAAGTTGCGATTATTGCAAGGAAGCTGAATTTTCAAATCTCGTTCATGTATCAGTGAAAGCTGATCTACTCCACTGCCGCAGAGCACGTCCGTGATGTAGCAGCTCCACATGAGGCGCCGCCGGCACTCTCGAACGGTCGCGGAGAGCCCTTCATTTGAGGTTTGGTGCAGCACATCGGTTGAGTATTCGAGGTTGATCTGCAGAGCCTGGGTCATGCGCGCCATCAGCGCACTAAGAATGAATGCCTGGGTGAAGTTGGCCATGCGAAGCGCATAGTCATACAGTAATTGTGCTGTCTGCAGGAGGTCAGCTTAACACCCAGAAGGAGCTGAAGGGGTTTCAAACCATCAGTCCCTCAACAGATATTTCATTTGTATTTCGAAGAAGTAAGCCCTCCGCAGTCTTAGCCCAATGATTACCGGCCATACGAATAAATTCTGGAGGAAGAATTTGAACCGTCTCACTGTGCTCCAAAGCATAGTATCTATAAACTGTCAGTCATAAATCCAAACGATGAATTGAGGTCCTGTCTTACTGTGCACCAAGAGCGCACATAATGTGGAGCAATGCGTTATCTTGTAATCCAGTTGTGAGCTTTTCGTCGAGCTTTCGTAGAAAGGAAGGCTTGTGGATAAATGCAAAGCAACGGAGGTAGTGGAAATTCTGAAAATAGGAAGCTACTAGAACTCGGATATGTTTCTTTCCCGGTAAATCTTTAGAAACAAGCCTTACTTTTGTTAATGTTTCTCCAAGCAAGTCAAGGTTGGGAATGTGGTATACCAAGGCAAATCCAAGTCGAAGGCCTCATTCCCAGGAGGTGTCCCCGAAGAATGTAACGGTGAAGTTGCTACATGCCCGGACGGGTCTGGCGTACCAGCCGTGTCTGTCGCACGGGTCCGAGCAGTGGCCATGGATGTCTCTCCAGGACTATCGTTGTACGAACAAACGAGGCTATCCTGACGACATCGCGCGCACATAGGCCGTTCGCCAGAGCATTTACATCTAGCGATTCGACACAAGTTACAAGATCTATACGTCCGCTTGCTGGGAGCTGTGACTCGTTGTCTCAGTTGCCCGTAACCAGAACAGTCAAGATGGAGTTTCTCGCAATTTGCACAGCCGCCAGGTCTTTCATCACATTTGACTTTTCGTGACCGGCAAGTTAAGCATCCTAAAGACAAACTGCAATTAACAGGCTGCTCATGAATGGCAGGGCATATTTGCTTATAAGACGGTAAAATATTGGATAGGCTGTCGTTGCATGAACCGAATCCGTAAACTGAAGGACACTCACCAGACCGTGATCGCTTGTTCTTGATGCGATGGCTTGTCCCATTGGGCCGCCGCCCTGGGGAGACGCCGTCCATTTCGAATTCCTGACGACATACATCCCCAGAATATCGCAATTGGGGTATATGCGAGCGACCTGACGCCGCTCGTCCCGGCCCGTACTCTTATGTTCGGCTGGAAGCGTCGGGACAGTCGGCTGGACGGCGGAGGTTTAAGTTGGGACCTGCACCCCACGTTGGTGCTAGACAAAAGCAGCCGCCAAGTGTGGAGCAACACCCCAAGGTAATAAGGCAAGGTAATAATTAAGGTAGGCTGGGACAGGCTATTTGTTCAGTTCCGCGGAGGTATCCAGGCATATAAGGAAGGCTTGATATGGTTATCGATTGAGACTACTTTCAATTGCTGACGGAAGCTGCCGGGTGTCTCTATTCTCCTGACAGGAGCCCATTTCGATTTAGCAATTAGACTTACCGTCCCCCGCATGCTTCAAGGTTATGGTTGAATAACTCTACAACGATTCAAAGGCACCCCCTCGTCCTTATCTAGGGATCCAGAAAAGTGCTGCGCCTCTCTTACCTGAGCTTTCTTTCCTAGTCTCTTTTCTTTTGAGTTTAGTTTAGAACACCAGACCAAAACTTATCAGTTGATATTGACTGTTTCATATTGCCCTAAGCCAAGCCAAGGAGCAAAAACCAGCGGCTCAGCAATCTCGACTCTCTTCTTTTCTCTTTTCCTTCCTTCCCTGCCAAGATGAATCAACATTAATCTGCTTTGAACGAGCTCACAAGTGCGATTACTAGACTCGGCTACGGAGTTCAATGAATTGTGTGTCTCTTACTACAGCTGCGCAAACGGTGGTCAAATCTGTGTTTGAAACCCTGCATGGACTCTGGAGCCTCGAAATTGACTGTCCGCCCGCTGGTCCGCCGGAACAGCTACACTGCTCACCTATATCTAGCGAGATCCATGGACTCGGCGCGAATGGCCACCTTCCCGGGTTTCTCGGATGCAAGGAACGCTTGTAGCTCCCGCCGTCTGGTTGCAGGCTACCGGGCCTCAATGCTGGACAATCTGCGGGGCACAGCCTACCTCGGCAGCAGGGACAGCCAAAGAGAGAGACACGCTGTTGGGCGCCCATTCCTTTGACGAGCACAACTCAGCCGTAACGCCTCTCTGGTCGCGAGAGCCATTGTGGCTCATCCCCCAGACCCGCATGCGGCCAAGTCGTTGGGCTCGTAGGGCTGACAGGGTCCAAGACGACTGCGCAGTGCCACCCTTTTGATTTACCGAAGAATAGAAGCTATCGGTGTATGCCGGCAGCCAATCATCAATACATTTCCCCTCCTCATCTGAGCTTATCATGTGCGGCTCAAGCAGCCTACTTGGCATAGACCAGAGCTTTTTTGGTACCCACCTGGTCGAGGGAATGGGCCGCTGCTGGCCTGCGATCCAAAGCAACCTTCCAGTTTTCCAGTTCATACATGATGGCACGGGAGCAAAAGTGCACAAAGAATTAAGTTGGAGACAGCAGATACTAGACTCCGTAATGGACCGATTATCTTGTTATCAGAGATCCCTTCTAGGGAGGCAGGTCTCTAGAGTTGCGGGAAAAAGAAAAGAGCAAAGCCCAAGATCAGACAATTCCTGATAGTCTCAACCTCGCCAATCCCTAGATCGTCAAGAACCGCTTGCATATCCACCGAGGCCTAGGAAAAAAACCCAAGGCCAGGCACCGCTTGGCTTTGCACGCAATGCCGCGCTCGTAGCAAGGCGGCAGCGCCAAACGTCCAGACGGTGCCGCCAGCCCTTCAAACAAAGATTGGGAACAATTTACTTTTGCATCATGAGCTGAACAAACTCGTTGTCTGTGTTTCGAACACCGTTAGTAGCTGAAGAGGACATGTTGCAAATCGTCTCGGAACGTACAGTCAATGCGGCCATCGCCGTCTTGGTCGGCCTCGCGGATCATCTCGTCAACCTCGTCATCGGTGAGCTTCTCGCCAATCGACGTCATGACGTGACGCAGCTCAGCGGCGGAGATGAAGCCGTTGTTGTCGCGGTCGAAGACCTAGGATGGTATATTTAGTGGGAATGAGCTGCAAGAATCTGACAGGGTACGCACCTTGAAAGCCTCGCGGATCTCCTCCTCGGAGTCGGTGTCCTTCATCTTGCGCGCCATCATGGTCAGGAATTCTGTAGAAAATGTCAGTCAATCTGTGGGCGACCACAGTCCATGGGGCACCATAGACGAGATATGAAACGTACCAGGGAAGTCAATGGTGCCGTTGTTGTCGGCGTCAACCTCGTTGATCATGTCTTGCAACTCGGACTCGGAGGGGTTCTGGCCCAGGGAGCGCATGACGGTTCCCAGCTCCTTGGTGGTGATTTGGCCTGCGAGGGCGGCGATTAGACAACGAAACCCAACGAGTGATCAAATCCAGCAAGTAGATTATTCGAGTTCGTGAAAGAGCGTCGATACGAAGCGGGTTGTCATGGTTGCGAACCGCGAACTGGTGTAGAGGGGTAGGGTTGCCTAAGAGCGATTCGTCACTTACCATCGCCGTCCTTGTCCTATTGCCAGCCAGTCAGCAAATGATGTCGACATGGTCGTGCCTCAGGGCAACGACAAAGACTTGATGGGACGACTTACAAACAGGGAGAAGGCCTCCTTGAACTCGGAGACCTGCTCTTCGGTAAGGGAATCAGCCTGCAAGAGGGTCGCGGTCAGTTGGTGTTGAAGATTGAGACAATCGAGCCACCCCTCATCAACTGGGTGACATTGTGGAGCTGCAGAGAGCACGCCGCGGGCGGTTCTAGGATAAAGCCAGGCCGCCCGTAGGGGCAATGAGGACAGGAGCAGGACGGGTTTACCATGTTGTAGAATAAAAGTCGGCGACTAAGAGTTTGGTGAGGAGGGATGCGAATAGTCGAAACGGGGGCTGAAGGGACGAGAAGTTGTCGCAGGAGAGAGTTGGCGGGGCTCTGCGTGAGCTGGGTCCTGTTGACCTTTTGATTTTTGGGCCAAACAAGGCAGAAGTACTTGGGCTGATAGCAATTGGAGGTACCTGGTTTGGGGGCTGGAGGTACATGGCGAGGCAACGTGCCAGACCCCTAGCACGCGCAGCCTGGTGGGCGGCACCAAGTACCTACTTTAGCCCAGGCCGGCACGCCTCAGCCGGGATGGGAGCTATCATCTGCTGGGCAGACACCTTGGCATTGGAGCGGCTTGGGCTTTGGCTTCCTGCCGTAGCTTCTCACTCGCCCCAAGTGCATAAACACCTGGTAGTCCCGTAGACACTATTGAAGAATCACGAAGCCTAGGTCAGGACAAGGGTTCCGGCGGGCTGTTTTATCCAGTACCCAATAGTATCGAAAGTCTCAATGTGACCTGGTACTGTTCCAGAGCTCCAAACCCTTGTTAGGGATTCTACCTGGAGTACCTGAACCTAGCGGGAAACGACGACTTGAGAGCCTCGTGTATGAGCACTGTGGACGCGCACTGACCTGGGCCCACCCAGGTATCTTTCAGTAATGCTCATGTACCTTTGCTAACAGGAGCGCCTCTGGTACCCTCAGGAGTTCCAATTAAGGTGTCCCCCGAGCTATGCCTTATCTGGCGAGCTGTGTCGTAATGCCGCCAACCTTGCGGTTGACTGTGTTCGTTATCGTAGGCCATCTCCAGATCGAGTGAACATATGCGTGACAACGATGCCCGGCCTGCCACTGGTGCCCTAAATGCATGATCTCTTGACTTCTTACTTGGATTAGCTTTCTCAATTGCTGTACTTTCTGATCGGGTCGCCCCGGACCCCTCTCTGCGTCCGCCATGTGGCGAGACCGCACCAACCTGTATGCTGACTCTCCTGCGTCCATCAAGTGCTATGGTCGGTTCGTCTCGATTCACTAACACGGTCCAGCTATATCTCCTACCGGCAGTCATATGCGCACCATCCAATACAGCAGAACAAGTTTGGATCCGCCGGGTTCCGCTCCAGCAACTTCCCTGATCCCTACTCCAGCGGCAGCCATGCGGGCGAAGACAGCCGTGGGCTCCTGTCGCCCGGCGCATTCGACGACGATGGCGACGCTGTGATTGAGATGGACCTGCTGCCCCCTCGCTGGGCCGACGTCTCGGATGAAATCACGGAGCTCCTAACCGACATCGCTACGAAGGGCCAGAAGCTTGACAAGCTGCACCAGAAGCATGTCCTGCCCGGGTTCAACGACGAGGAGGCGAAGAAAGCGGAAGAAGCCCAGATTGAGAATCTGACACAAGAGATTACGAAAGGCTTCCACGATTGCCACAGGTGCATCCAACGCGTCGAACAGATGGTTAGGGAATCTAAGCAAGCAGGAACCATCAGCAAGGCCGAGGAGACCATGGCGAAGAATATACAAATATCACTCGCGACCAGGGTTCAAGATGCCAGCGCTAACTTTAGAAAGAAGCAAAGCGCCTACCTCAAGAGTACGCTGACTCTTTGTTCATTCCCACCCGTTGCCAGAGCTGACATGTCCTTACAGAACTTCGCGGCATGAGCGGCCTGGGCTCCCTAAGCCTAGGAGAGACTTCATCTACGCCACAACCCGGTTCCTACCTGGAGCCATCAATACTGGAGTCCGACGCCGACAGGTCGTTTTCCCAATCTACGTTGCAAGCGGCGTCGCAGCAGAAGCTGCTGCACTCGAACGATGCCGCCATAGCCCAGCGAGAACGCGAGATCGAGGACATTGCTCAGGGCATCATCGAGCTGTCCGACCTCTTCCGCGACCTGCAGAACATGGTCATCGACCAAGGGACCATGCTCGACAGGATCGACTACAATGTCGAGCGCATGACGACGGACGTCAAGGCTGCCGATAAGGAGTTGACGGTGGCTTCTGGGTACCAACGGAAAAGCACAAAGAGGAAAATCATCTTGCTGCTACTCCTGCTCATTGCCGGTCTTTTCATCCTGCTTCTCATCAAGCCTAAAAAGCACGATTGAGGATCAAGCGCTGCCATCGAGGCTAGAATGGGGTGCTTTTTTCGCCAAAAAAAAGTTGGAAAGGCGCGTATAACCTGAAAATATCCGTCAGATTAGTTGGGCGCAATGGGCGTTGTTCATCCTTCGCCGGGACCGCCATGTAATAACGATGTAGACCACGAGAGGGGGGTGACACTGCCAGTTCAAAGGAGTTCAGGTTTCTATTTGGTATTTACTTAGACTAATTTCAGTCATTTCTATGGTACACTTTTGTACAAACTCAGCCTATAGGCAGAGTATTTGTCGCTTCCTTATGATTATCTTCGTATTCGTCGTCAAAAGCCCTCCCAAACAGTTTCGGGTAGCGGCTCCATGTTTGCAATTTCTGTCTCTCGACCTCATGCAATAGTTCTCCCATCCTTGGAAGCAGTTCCGAGCCCCACGCTTCGTCAACGAGATTCTTGAATGCTTCGGTGGAAATTTCATGGCTGTCCCTGGCCCGATCCCTTCGTCGGCCCGGAACTTGGTTGAGTACTATTCGCGCAAGGACTGCAGCGCGCACCATGGCCCGTGGCACGTAAACGCCTTGGTCCCGTAGCAAGGCCAGTAAACGTACTCCCCGAGCTACGTCGAAGCTCGCAGTGCTATCCGGACTCGTTACCTGGGCTTCTGGCGAACGTGGTCGTTGAGCCAACATCTGATCAAAGCCCCATCTTATAATTGATCGCTGCAAAGAAGCATCGAAGAGCTTGAAAAGGGGGTGTTCTTGATGCGAGAAATCGAGGTCAGCGGGAATATACTCTGGCGTAAACTCATTCTCGTCAGTATCCAGGTCCTCGTCCCTTATCGTCGCATCTGACTGCTGTTGATGAGTATTATCGACACCCGATAACGGGCCAGGCTGTGGTTGACCAGAATCAACCAGCTGGTAGGGTTCTGATATCTCCAAATCAGCACTGTCTCCTGGATCTATACCGTCCAAGAGCTTGCTGCCACTACTTGACGTTAGGAGTGGCTCGGTGTCTGACGCTAAAGATTTTGGCACTCGTGGAAGGTCTCCGTGGTGTACCGGTATGAGCTCCCTGTACTGTCGTTGGTACAATGCCACTATCTCCAACGCAAGTTGTTCGAGCTCATCTAGTCGCCCTGTGCGACCGAGGTTCGTAAGCAGCTTCCTCCAGCACCAAACTGGGATAGCTACGTCGTGGCGCGAGACCACGCGCACCGTATCAATGGCTGTGCTGAGCTGACTGTGATTTGGCCCCAATCGTAAGGGATGCCATGCTATGTCTTTCAAGGCGTGTTGGAGACACATCTTAGCGGCAGTCTGCCCCATTGACACATTCATCTGTTTCATTCGCCGAAGCACCCTCTTGACACTTCCCTCTCTACCCTGGCCCAGTTCTTTCTCTAACAGCATGTTTAATGTGGAGGGCTGTGCTGTTGGCGTGATGGCTCGGCCAATTCCGCGGAGTAATTCTGCTCGTGCAGCGTCACCTCGCCTAAGGGAGGCAGCCATAAGTATCTGTCGCGTTCGCAGGTTATCGAATTCGTTTGGGTGAATATCGCAATCCAACAAAGACGACAACAGTTTGTCATCCCCACTCCTGGCGAAGTATACCAGAGCTTTACAGTACACTTGATGTGAAATGTCCATGCCACGTTTCTCCAGGACTTTGATGCGCTCAGCAACCCCTTTCGCATTGGGCTCTCGCAAGGCCAGGGACTGGAGCGAGCGGGGGCCAATTGTTCGTAGGCCGAGGTTGAGCACGAAGTTGATTGCAAAATCTATTGGCATCCATCTGGTTGCAAGCCATTTTGCCATGAGTGAGTCACCGTAAGTTTCGGTTTGTGGCCATTCGGCAACAAGAGGATCATTGTGGTGTTCTTGGTGCGCTTCTGCTGAAGCTGCAATAAGCAGCTCTTCTTTTGCTAACGGCGTATTTGGGTAGTACCGCTGCAAAAAGCGTACGAAAGGTAGCGATTTCGATGTTAGTGGAAAGTCCCCGGAGTTGAGGAGTCTTCGGCGCCAAACTCGAGCTTGCTTCGATCGTCCCGTTCCATACAGGACCGGAATTATGTGATCGTATAGCTTATGTTCGATCTGCAAGCTATAGAGGCGCGCAAGTGTGTCCTGCAGGTCCGTGTCATCGCGTGTCGCAAGGTTTGCCAAAAGTACGCCGAACATGTCCGCTGAAGGTAGGAAATCTGGGCTGAGTTGTCCATGCCAAGCGAGAGCTTTGGAGTATTCGGCCCGGGAGAGAAAAGAATGGATGATCTTTGCGTACAGATGGGGCCAGGTGAATTGTTCGGCTTTTCGAAGCTCTTTCGCAATGTCGAGCAGTTTCGCTAGCTGAGTCTCATTGTCGATAAGTGAGGACACGAGCTTGTCCCGAAGACTGTCTGCTTGAGGATGCACCAGAATATGAGACGATCGTCGTCTCTTCAAGAGCTTGAAGAGGTTCCATACTCCATCCGCGCCATCCTTTGCTTGCGCCTTGAGCAATCGGCGTTCCCAGTAGCGGATTTCTCGTACGGTGTCGTCGATCGAGCTCGTATTCGAAGGCTTCCCTGCCCCTGTATGATAATACAGCCCATCATCGTCCTTTCTATCAGCAGAGGTATTGTCTTTGTGATATCCGCGGAGCTGCCCTAGCCTCCCAATAGCATTCTGTCTCGCAACTTGTACCGAGAGTCTTGGATTGACCGGATTTCCAAGGATTGGTCGGGTCGTCTCGAAGCATCCTTGCGACAACAGGTATGGAACAATCTCCGGACAGGTCTTGCTTGATTTCGGGCGTGCTAGGGCAGCGTATCGCCGGGCGTATAATCGTAAACTGAGAAGCTCTGCGTAGAAGAAAAAATCCGGGATTGGTGCTGTAGGTGGCCGATATCGAAGGAACCACAAGATCTCCTGCATTCCTAGCAATGCGCCTATCCAGCTCCCCCGGGACGATTGATATCAATGCATCGGGTCCCAATGTACTGGTACTGGCTCGGTCAACATTCTAAGAAACCCGCGCCTACGTGTAATGGAAAATCGAAGATCTGCTCCTCCCCAGATGTATTTCCACTGCTCCGATAAGACACTCGTCTGCGATAAGACGAAGCACTACCTGCGCGTTGTAATACATGCTCCGGAAGCTAGGCGCGACATCACGTGATAACGCCCAGCTGACTCATCCATCCACGCCTCCAATGAGATTATGGCCTCATGGCCTGGCCGAACATTCGACATCTTCGACACCAGCTACCACCACATTTCCTGCAGTACCGACCGAACACCGCACTCCAGACTTCTACACAGCTTTCAAGATGGGGTAAGCAGCTCTGATGCCATAATGCACCGACACCTTCAACGATTACGATATTCTCGACACCAATTGGCGCTCGAGAACCCCGATACTTGCACTGCAATCAGAATCTCACTGACCTTCATCTAGCTTGGTCGACGCTAAGAACAAGGTGCCTGAGTATCAGCGATACTACCAGCAGGCCTACAAGTCGCACACCCGCCTCTGGAACATCGTACGATCCCGCTATCTCACGATTGACGTCCGAACAATCGACTAACGCGATGACAGCACCCCCGAAGCCGTGCGCTCATGACGCCCTACACTCTCCTGCTCTGGGGAACCTTCGGAGGTTGGTAACCAGCTCAACTGTAACCTGAACAATCTCTAACAAACTGCAGCCACCATGTACGCCGCGAGCCGCAAGATCCTCGGTTACAACACCTGGTTCGGCAAGGCCTAAGCTCTTCAACCTACATTCCGGCATGGTATAGACAGGGTGGGATGCGAAGCAGGTTTCCTTGTAGAATCATGATAGCTACAAGTAATTGAGTTGTCCATATTTACTGATTGGCTACGTCACATATTTATCAGGCTCGCGTGTCCCGGCATTCCGTCGACCGTGATCCATGAGCACTCCTTACTCCATATATCTCTTTTAGAATACATTACAGGGAATTGCATCCACGCGTGTGTGCTGCTATAAAATCCTGACCGCAGTGACCGTCGCGCATCGCTCAGCCGCGAGACGTCTCTCCTCCGCACCAGTAAACATCAATTGCCATTTAGTAACCGGTGGCACCGGGAGCTTTCTCGTCCTTTCGCAGACCCAGCAACACTTCGCGGAAGCGTTCCTTGCCAGACCCAGCCGCTCCGCCCTTGCTGCCCTTTCCACTCACGTCAACGAGCTTAGCGATACGATCCCAGGTTGTGCCACCAGAAACGGTGTCTTCACGGTTGGCCAAGAACTCTTCAGCTTCCTTGCGGGTTTGCGCGATGCCCTTCTCCTTCTTCGAGTTGTAGTTGTCGTAAAAGTCATCGATGTTCTGCTGTGCCTCCTTGATGGTCTCTTCTCGTTGCGCGGCGAACTGCTCGGCCCTCTTGGCGAGCTGCGCGTCCCGCTGCTCCCTCCACTGCTTGATGACCTCGGGCTCCTGCTCGTCCTCGGCATAGGTTTGGTAGCCAGAATTGTAGCTGACAGAAGGTCCGGTAATAGCGGAAGCACCTGCACCAACACCAGTTCCCTAGGAAGAATCAGTATGTACGTCTTCTCTGGTCGAAGGTATCCTCACAGCTACCGGGTCCGTCAGGTCGGGAAACTGAGACTCGAAGGTGGATTGCCCAGCATCCTGGCCGAGGAGATCACCATTGTCGTCGGCAAATGCAGCGGCATCGTTGCTTGATGCAAATTGATCGGCATCGTCTCCTAGAAGGGCCTTTTCGCGGGCCAGGAAATCATCAGTGGATGGGTCGGCAGAGGCATCCTTGATGTCGGTTTGCGCTACCATGTGAGATTAGCCAAGTTCTCGAAACAATCGTCATAGGCCATGTACCGCCGGAATCAAAGTCCTCAAGGGAAGGGAAACGGTCCGCCATCGTGTGCTCTATTTTTGGGCTTCGAGCGATGCTATGGTATAGAGTCCCTGGTTGTATGTTGACGTTGGAGTTCTAATGAGCGGCGCTGGGATGGTGCATGTCTTGCCTCCAGCTCCTTATCACACAAATGCTTAGGTGTCGTAGTGCACATGGGGTGGGAATCTGCCGGGCGGTGAGCTGGTACAGGCCATGCTTGCTATTCTTAGCGGCGCTGAATGTCGTATTTATCGGCCTAAGCAGCATCAAACCATTGAAATATGCACATAGCCAATATTTCTACTGCTTGAGCTTGCGCTTCGAGTGTTTACCTGAGTTTTTGAGCTCCAGTAGCTATCCTCATTCCCATTTGTCACTTGGAAGCTTTACAATCGCAATTGTCATCACTTTATCGCGATCGCACGAGGTCATATCGTTTGTGACGGGCTGCAGAGATACAGGGCGGTGCCGTGCGACATTGGGGGTCAGACAAGCTGGCAACTGCTTCGCGCATTCGCATTACCTGGACATTGGCAGCTGACTCTATCACATATCGACCTTGACCTCTGTGGAGTGTGGTTCTTCTATCACCATCCTGTTGACGCGAACGTACTCACGATCTTGACTTCATTTCGGCCTACTCACAATCCCTCCATCGTCGCTCACCACCTGTCTTGTCTTCATCCATCTCGGCCAGATATTGCAGCAGGATCTAGCCGGCTCGAAACCCACGCGCATTCCGCAATGGCGTATAACGATGATGCCGTATTAGCGCGGCTCTCAGCACTGAACGAGAGCCATGACAGCATTGCAACTGCTGCGCAATGGATCATGTTTCACAGGTATGACTCCATCGAAAGTAACGGCCTGACCATGTACTAACGTTCCATGTCAACAGGAGACACGCCGACCGTACCGTGCAAATCTGGCTTCAGCGACTGAAAGACTCATCCAGCGCCAAGAGGCTCAGCCTTGTTTATCTGGCGAACGGTGAGCACGCCTCTCATGGATGGACTTGAGCTTGATACGAGTGATAGGCGGCTAACAAATCCAATTCTACTAGAGGTCGCCCAGCAGTCACGAATCCGACACAAAGAAGACTTTATCATCGCCTTCTCTCCGGTCATTGCTGAAGCGACAGCCACTGCTTACAAAGGAGCACCTACCGATATCCAAGCCAAGTTGAGGCGTGTCATCGATGTCTGGAAGGAGCGATCTATCTTCGAAGCGCCAATCCAGGCAGCAATTGAAGCGCGTCTTCAAGGTGAGCGGGTCCTATTGGAATTTTCTTGTGCTGGGCGCTAAATTTCTTTTGCAGAATTGGACAAGGCGAGAGGGACGGTCAAATCAGGGTTTGGAGGTTCACCATTTGGCTCAGCCCCGTCCGTACCGGCAGAGTTTTCGCCTCTTATCTCAGCGCATCAGACTGTCAACAAATTGAGCGTTCCCCTCAAGGCTACGGTCATCTCGGCAGAACAGGAATACGAGAAGCACACAAATCCTGCCACGGCACCCCCTTCAGCGCCAGTATATGCTGCACGATTGAACGGACTTTTGAAAACGCTAGCCAATGCCGAAAGCGCAGTAGCTGAGTGTGTCAAGGCCCGCGAGGGTCTTATTTCTGGGCTCGAAAAGCTGCTAGAAGCGAACCGTGCTGCTTTGGAAAGTGATCAAAACGCCGCCTCTCAACTCTCCCAGCGTAGGGAAGAAGTTGAGGACAAGAAGCAACAAGTCGAGGTTGCAATCATGCGTGCACTAGGCCCAGCGGACGGCAATGGTTCAGCAGCCGCTGCGGAGTCCGGCAGCCCAGCGCCCGAGCCGGACAGACCTGAAATGGAAGCTCTGACGCCGCCAGCTATGGAAGCATTCACTCCTCCTGCCATGGAAGCCCTAACACCGCCATCAATGGGTGAGCATGAGGCAGCACCAGAACAAGTTAGCAACGGGGAAGAGGCGACGCGTGGAGTGATATCCGGTGAAGAGCTGGCAGACAAAGGCTCGTCAACCTATCAGTCCGTGACCATTTCTACAAACGGTTCCAACAAAAGGAGGCGAGTAGAGGACTCTGGCGATTTCCCGGACTTGGGCGCAGACGATGGTATAGATGCGGACGTAGCAGAGATGCTTCGCAAGGAAAGCACCTAGGTCTAGCTTGGACCTGGTCGTATACAAACCAAACACTGCTGCTATTTCATGGGAGATGCGGAGGGCCTTAGCTGAGAGAAGAATGTACGTTAGGGGCATTGCCTACATTGCCTGTTTGTGTCAGTAGTAGCTCATCAATACCTCGAAGGATACTATAAGCAACATCTATAGCATCAAAGAGAAAATCATTAAAGCAATGTAATTGTAATAAAAGATCTGTATAGGTGAAGTAGAGAGCGAGGTCGGGGTCGCGGGACGCTCGGGTTATTTGTCGGAAGCTCAGCGGTAGCTCCGACCGGATCCGACCTAGGTAAGATTGATCTTGCACCCTGCCTTTACTGTACAGCATTACGGGGGCCACTGGGGGGTCCACCCTGAACTTTTTGAACCTTTGCAACCAGTGACGGCTAGAAATGCCGCGACAATGACGGCATTTCGACCAACCTTCATTTCCAATTTGCACTCTTCATAACTCATTCCTCCGTCGCAGCTTCACCGCGACTCGGCCATGCACCAAGTGGCGCCAGCCTAGCCCTCAGTCAACATGGTCTCGGGAGTGGTGCGGCGAGCGCTGCTCCCTCAATTTTCCGAGAGCTTCCCCGTAGCGACTCGCCTGCCGTGCCTCGCAGTAAGCAACGCGACGTCGTCGTCTTTGGTCAAGCTCGACTCGTCACTCCTGTGGAACACGCGGTCTTTCTCTTCGACAGCTCAAAATAGGGCCCGTCAGATTCAGCCTACTCCTCTCGCAACACTCTACCGCCTTTCCTCTCCACTCGTCCCAGCCGCTGTATCGACGACAACTGGAAAGACTCCTCTCAGTCATCTCTACGGCCAAAATTCGCCGCTCTACTCCCAAGCACTGCGCCACTTCTCTGCGGGACGACCTGCAAACCAACAAGTCCAAACCAAAACCGAGACGAAGCTGGCTCCCGAAAATGAGTCCCCGAAGGATGTCGAGGAACAGATCGACGAGCATGGTTTTAAGAGAAGCGAGAAAGCTGCCCAAGCAGCGCAAGTGAACCTGTCAGCCCGCCTATCGAAGGAAGGGAAAGGACAAGGCAAGGCTGGATTCGGGGAAGTATGGAGGCTGATCAAGGTTGCACGGCCAGAACTCCGCTGGCTCGCCGTGGCCTTTGTCTTCCTCGTCATCTCCTCTAGCGTCTCCATGTCCATCCCCTTTTCCGTCGGTCGCATCCTGGACTTGGCGACAAAGGGAGATGTTGAAGATGCTCGACTCTTCGGGCTCACCTTGAACCAGTTCTTCTTCGGCCTCGGCGCAATGTTGACCCTGGGCGCAATGGCCAACTTTGGAAGAATTATCGTCCTGCGTATCGTTGGCGAGCGTGTCGTGGCTAGATTGCGATCGCAGCTGTACCGCCGAACATACGTTCAAGATGCTGAGTTCTTCGACGCCAACCGAGTCGGTGATTTGATCTCACGACTCAGCTCAGATACCGTTATTGTCGGCAAATCGGTGACCCAAAACGTCAGTGATGGTCTTCGATCTCTGTTCAGTGGCGGTGCCGGCTTCGCAATCATGATCTGGACTAGTCCCAAGCTCACCGGCCTGTTGCTTCTCCTGTTCCCCCCTGTGGCTATCGGTGCATTCTTCTACGGTCGCATCATCCGCAACATCAGCAGGTCCATACAGAAGAACCTCGGAACGCTGACAAAGATTGCTGAGGAACGTCTGGGAAACATCAAGACCAGCCAGGCTTTCGTGGGTGAAATTCAAGAAATCAACCGTTACAACAAGCAAGTCCGCACCATCTTTGCTCTCGGCCGGAAGGAATCACTGACTGCCGCTACCTTTTTCGCTTCAACTGGCTGGGCTGGCAATATGACCATTCTCGCCATGTTGATTGTTGGGGGTGGCTTCGTTCGGTCAGGGTCAATGTCTCTCGGCGATTTGACCTCGTTCATGATGTATACAGCCTTCGCGGGTTCCAGCTTGTTCGGCCTCTCTGGATTCTACTCGGAGCTCATGAAAGGTGTCGGTGCAGCCAGCCGTCTTTTTGAGCTCCAGGACCGACGTCCAACAATTCATCAGACTGTCGGTACACCCGTCACATCAGCTCAGGGACCCATCAAGTTCAGCAATGTTGGATTCGCGTATCCCACTAGACCTGCGGTCAATATATTTAATGGCCTGGACTTTGAAATTCCTTCTGGAAGCAATGTCTGTGTTGTTGGTCCCTCCGGAGGCGGCAAGTCTACGGTGGCGTCATTGCTTCTGAGGTTTTACAACCCGACAGCTGGATCCATCACAATCAACGGCGTGGACATCTCGACGATGAACGTCAAATCTCTGCGACGCCGAATTGGCATGGTCTCGCAGGAGCCAGTATTGTTCTCGGGTACTATTGCCGAGAACATTGCTTATGGTAAGCCTCGGGCAGCTCGTGCCGAGATTGTGGCAGCAGCAAGAAAGGCCAACTGTAACTTCATCAGTGACCTCCCCGACGGCTTGGAAACACAGGTTGGTGCCCGAGGATCTCAACTTTCCGGAGGTCAGAAGCAGCGTATCGCAATTGCTCGCGCGCTGCTGAAGGATCCCGATATCTTAATCCTCGACGAAGCCACATCTGCCCTGGACGCCGAATCCGAAACTCTTGTTAATGAGGCCCTCGCCAGCCTGCTCCGAGGACGTAACACGACCATTTCAATTGCTCATCGGCTGTCAACAATTAAGAGATCGGATCAAATCATTGTTCTCAATAACGAGGGCAAGGTCGCCGAGATTGGCAGCTACGTCCAGCTTGCAGCAAACAAGGATAGCGCCTTTAGCAGACTCATGGAATGGCAGATGAGCGGCGGCGAGGTGCCCGAAAAACGAGCAAGCGAGTCCCGCGCCCACATCTCGGAGGAGGAAGAGCTAGGACAAAAGCTCGAATCAGAGGAAGCCAACGCAGAAACTGAGGAGACGGAGAAGAAGGACTTCGATCCTGAAGCTGAGCGGAAGCGGCCATAAAAGGCTAAACATATTTGTATAGTTGCGCACGGTAAGGCTGTGGCAGTATACTGCGGACAAGGGTTCTCCAGCGCAATCAGCTGGTTTACCTGAAGTCCTCTCTGGACAGAAAGCCCCGCCATTTAATTTTGTACATTAAGCATTGGTTTTGGCCCATACATATTATACTACCTGGGGAGGTGTTTGATCTTACCGCGTCATGGATCTTCCTGGTGTATCAAATGCGTGTTGCGTGAGCGAGTCTGCAAACGAAAAATCAGGGTATAGACAAAGATTACGATAGCTCGTGGATAGTTTATATCTCATCTCCATTTGTGCAATAATCTGAAGAGTTCTCTATAGTCTCGCTGTTACTGACCCGTTGCGCCGCACATGCTCCGATTTACATATTCATATGAGATGCCACTCAGCCGGAAGCCACGCGCAATACCACGCGGAGCCAATCAACGAAAGGAGCAGCCAACAGACGCCAGCTCTCATATTGAGTCTAGCCGTGATGGCTGGCCGTTGCTCTTGCATATACGGCGCTGGCTCTCAGCCGCTCGTCGTGGCGTCGAGAGGTGCGCTTTGGTAAACTGGCATGGGTCGGAGGTACAATGGATTGACATAAGTTTCGGTCAGTGCTACATCATAAGCCTGTAAGAGGATTTAATGAATAGAGCATTCGAATTACAAAAGAAATATAGGGAAAATATTAAATAAGTACCATTTTATTAAAAGAATTTTAAAGGCTTCTTAAAAGAAATTTTATTTAGTTAAATATCAATTTTTTTTAAAGAATTAAATAGTTTATATTCCGGTATTACTCGAAGCTTTTGTCGGCTAACTGTATGTACCTTATGGTACTGCCTCAAGCACTGAAATCACATGTCGGCAAGGCACCAAGACTAAAGGTTCGACTTACCTGGTCCAACCGCCGCCTTTAGTCTTCGGCTCTGAACTTGCAATTGTAAATACATATTTCCATTTCATCGCTTCACATCTAGCAATCGCATTTTTGAATAACCATTCGAGCCGTGATTTGCCTCATCTTTACCCGCCCTCTGATCGAATGAAAGCTAACAGGCATACTAGTACCAATACTGTCACACCTTCACTTCCGAGGTCCCATCGTCAGCAAGGCACCATGGAGACGACAACAGTAGAGGGCACGTTCGACTGCGAGGGCGTCAGCCTTTACACAAAGACTTGGAATGTAAGAACGTCCGGCCTGAAGGCTCATCTCTGAAATTGACTGCATCCCTTGCTATCCGGAACGGAGACTAACCGCCCGTTGCAGCCTGCTGGCCCGGTCAAGGCGAAGCTCATTTTCGTCCATGGATACAGCGACCACGTCAATTTGTACAGTAACTTCTTCCCGCTAGTAGCAGCCCGAGGCATCCAGGTCCTGGGATTTGACCAGCGTGGCTGGGGCCGCAGCGTTACCAAGCCCGCTGAGAGGGGCTTGTGTGGCCCGACATCCCAGGTCATTGCCGATATTGCAGCCTTCATCAAGACACATCTGCCTTCAGATGTCCCCGTCTTTGTCATGGGCCATTCGATGGGCGGCGGTGAGGTTTTGACGTTGGCCGGCGATCCGGCGTACAAGGAGCTCGTAAAGCAAATTCGGGGCTGGATCCTGGAGTGCCCATTCATCGGCTTCACGCCCAGCGAGGAACCCAGCTTCGTAAAGGTCTTCCTTGGACGACTGGTAGGACACTTGCTGCCGAAGCGACAGATGGTGAACGAGCTGGACCCAGCCGTCGTCACTCGCGACCCGGAGATGGCCAAGCGCATCCACGAGGACCCTCTCTGCCACAACACCGGCACACTCGAGGGACTTGCGTCCATGCTGGACAGGACGGCGCTGCTCACCTCGGTGGCCATCAAGATGGACAAGCACGTCCAAGGCATGTTCTTTGCGCACGCCACCGACGACAAGGTCTGCAGTTACGACAAGGCTATGAATTGGGCAAAGCAGCAGAGCATGGAGGACCTCACCATCAAGTCGTACCAGGACGCGTACCACATGCTGCACGCGGACCCTTGCAAGGAGGAGTTTGCCAACGATATAGCCGAGTGGATGTTGAAGCGGACTGGCGAAGCACCCAGAGAGAGCGCCGCACCAGGGGCTAAGCTGTAATTTAATATGAAGGCAAATCTCGTATGTTTGCTCGTTGGAATCTCATTTTGACTTAGGTATGTAGGATTGTGTAGTAGTAGTAGTATATGCTTATACAGTTTGGATTGCCCGAGTTCTTGCAAGCTGGTGCATATTCCCATGTTATAGATGTTGTGGCCTCTTCCTCTGGGCACAATCAGTGGTATAGTCGTCAAAGATTCAGAAACGGGACATTCTCAAAAATGGCACCTAGTGGGCCGATTTGTACAGGGCAATGTCTTCGGGCAGCTCTGTGATGAATTGTAATTGGTCCCACCAGGCAGTATTAGCAGGTCGTGAAGAAGAAGCATGACAAGTGCTGCCTCTGCGGATGTTATGGTTATTCGGTAAGCCTTGGAAAAAACCTGTTGCTGACAAGAAATATTATTATAACGCTACGTTATTAAAGCTTTATGGCAAAATCTGCGAGTATTGCTTGGGCTGCTTCACCTTCTGCTTCTGGAACATAGGCGAAAAGGCTCAATAAGGCGTTACAAGCACCCAAATACCATGTTTAATTGGAGTTCCTCGGGCGTTACAACTCGACACTGACAAATCCGGGCTCATTTGAAATATATATTATCAGTGACTTAGTTAATAAGTCCTATCCTCTCTGGTTAACCGCAATATTTATATTCTTTATATATTCCAATCATCCATCTATATATGGCGAAAATAAAATTGAAGCCAATTAATAAAGGGGACCGATAATAAGGGAAGAGTACTATAGCGGATCAATATAAGTTTCGCTTAAGGCTATATTATAAATATATGAGAATAAGTATTTAAAGGAGTAAAAATTTCTTAAGGAATTAAAAGTAAAATATTAGTCTACTATTATATTACTAAAAGTTTTTTTAACAGCTTTTTAAAAGCTTTTTACTTAATTATTTCAATAAATTAAAAATTATAGTATTAAGGAATTAAAAGATTTATATTATACTATTGCTCAAAATTACTATTAATTAACTGTTTATGATTCAATAGTGATACTATAGTCTATCCCATAAAGCTCTAAATAATTTCTGAGAATAGTTATCTTCTGCACACAGGGCGGGCAATGTTCGGTGACGCGTAGTCGTATCGAGCAGCAGCTTCTGTTCCTTCACGGGCGTGATACAAGTACTCCCCAGGAATTCACAATGCATTGTGCTAGGAGAGAGTTTATCAGGTTAATCTAGCAACATGATCATATGTGTTGTCAACTCTTTCAAGTTTCTATCAACTTGGCCTTTCTTCAGCTGCAGATGTAGGTAAAGTATGGCCAATCTAGGGCAACCCTGATTCAAACCGCTTCGGATACTCCTAGGTCGTCTGAATGCATAGCCCTGGGCTGTACTTGCAATTGGCACCGTACTTCAGCAGTAGGCTGCAGATGGCCGTGTGCCCCATGTCTGAAACAATCTCCAACGGCGTCCTCCCGTTATCATTAGCAGAATTGACATGCGCACCTCTATCAAGCAGCAGCCGTACCACGTCTAGACTTTCGTCTCCAAGGAATGAAGCGAAAAGCAAAGGCATCCATCACAATTTTGCAGCAGTATTGATATCCACACCTTCTTAAGCAGCAACCGTAATACCTCCAGTCTTCTTTCAGGTACGGCAAGCAAAAAACAAAGGCGTTCGCCGTCATGATCAGCAGCGTTGACATTCGCCCCCTTTTCAATCAGCAGCTCCACCACATCTCGTCCTTCACGCCTCAAGGCGAACATCAGAGAAGTCTGCCCTCTGGCATCGGCAGCATTGATGTCCGCACCTCTATCCAGCAGCAGCTTCACCACATCTGCTCCTTCGCTCGTCGAGGCGAGCATCAAAGAAGTCCGCCCTCTGTTATCAGCAGCATTGATATCCGCACCCTTTTCAAGCATCAGCTCTACTACATCTAGTCCTCCATTCGCTGAAGCAAATATTAATGGTGTTTGTCCCTCATTAGTAGCAGCATTGATACCAGCACCACTGTCTAGCAGGAGCTTCGCCACATCTAGTCCTCCATACCTCGCTGCTAGCATCAAAGAAGTCTGCCCTTCGATGTCGGCAGCATTGACGTCCGCACCTCTACGAATGAGCAGCTCCACCATAGCCAGTATTCCACGCTCAGAAGCCCGAATCAGAGGCGTGCATCCTGTTCCTGTTGTAGCATCGACAATCGCCCCGTTGTCGAGCAAAATCCTCGCTGCGTGGCTCTTGTCATATCCCGAGACGACAAGCAAAGGTGACCACTCTTTCATATTTCCGGCCTCGACATAAGCGCCGTTTTGAAGCAGCAAAAGCATCAGGCCTCGGTTTCCGAACATCGAAGCGACTGTCAAAGCTGTCCAGCCACCATTTGAGACCGCATTGATATCAGCACCGCTTCCAAGAAGCAGCTTCACTGTGGTCTCCCTCCCAAGCTTGCAAGCAACCATCAAAGATGTCAGCCCTTTATTGTCTGCAATATGAATGTCAGCACCTCTGCGGAGCAGCAGCTGAACCACATCTTCCTTTCCAAAGTATGAAGCAAGAATCAGAGGTGTCGACCCATTGCAATCCGCAGCATTCACCTCAGCTCCATGATCAAGCAGCATTGTAATTATCTCCAAGGCCAGGAGAGATTTTCCTGAGCCACTTCCATTCATCGAATGCGTATCGGCTCCAACAAGAGACGCATTACCACCGAAATGGGTCTTTGACCTTTCAGCTTTCCCAGCGACCGCTATCCAGCCGTGCTCCTGAGACAGATAGTCAGCATCATCATCCCCTAAAACGAAAAACATCACTACGTCTATACGTACGTTGATGATGACCAAGTGCAACGGTGTTCGGCGACTATCCTGGGAGGCTTCACCAGGATCGGCGCCGTGATGTAGCAGGAAACCAAGAATGCCAAGGAGTCCAAACTCAGCACAGAATGACAGGGCTGTTGTTCCATTATGTCGACTTTCTTCAAGTAACGGTCTAAATTGTATATTATCATCGAGGAGAAGGTCAGAGACAAATTCCCAATGCGATGATTCAACAGTCGTGCTGCGCGCTTTGGAGGATTGGTATGCCCCGGATTCGATGAGCCGCTTGAGGAAGTGATCATTCTCTGTTGAAAGACCATCATATTGCCTAGTAATATGGGTAAGATCGATATCGGCATCTGGCACAGGAGTACCGTCAATCATAACATCATTATCCAGATCCATACTGTCTCCCTCTTCCACTTCCTCTTCCGTTTCACTGATCGTTTCCACATCAGGAGAACTTTCAGAACTTTGAGACCAGTCTTTGCCCTCGGCTGCGCTGTTGTTCTCGTTCATATCAGTGGATTCGCTATTAGTGTCAACATCTGGCGCTACTTCGTCGTTTTGCAGTGCTGCGAAGCGGAGCGTCAGAAACATGAGGACTTGTAGATGAGCCGCAATATGCCGTGTTATTGGTTTTGAACGCTCGTCGGCCTGATTTCGACCCGTCGGGACTAACGTGGCATCTGAATCGGAAGAGGTATCCGAATCTTCATTGGTAAAGGTTCGGGGATTAGGGTACGCCATCTCGAAGGTCGTCCTTGCATCCTTACAAGCGCCTTTCTTTGGGTCTCTTTTCCGTCGTTTCCTAGATTCTACTTCTTGGTGGCTATGCTCTTCTGATGTGAACCCGCAGAGAAGACAATCGTCCCATGCTCTTGACTTTTCTGTCTTGCTTTGTCGTGAGATAACTTGCAACTGGGGGATCGTGAAATCGGCACGGTGGGATTTAACAAGATGCTCGTACAGGGCTTTTGAGTTATGGTAAACATTTGTATTGCATTCGCAGATGGTACATATCCAGGTGGACGTTAAATAAACCTGCTGGTGCCATCGTCTACTGTGAAGACTCATGTGTTCGACCCAGTCATCGAGTGTCGGATAAGCGGGATGCTCATCTGGGCATGACTCGGAGAGACAGATGTAAGGCTTGAGATCCCGGTCGGTGTGTCGACTGCAAAAGCCTCAGTACAATTTCTAAATATGGCCACTCAAAGCAGAAAGTGAAGGCATGGGGATCACAAACCGCCAGTCACTTTCCGAAAGTGAGTCTCTGACTATCATCTCAGAGCACCACTCGCAAGTGAATATCTTGCTATTCTCGTTTGTGTTAGGTGGTTCTGGGTAAATTCCTTGATGTTCCCGAATAGACATGGTTCGAGGAGATTTCACTGATGGCTCATCCGGCGGCTTAAGTCGCGCCTTTATCCGCTGAGTATCGACACTGGACATATCAGACAGTGATGGTGCAACTGAATTCCGCCTGAGGTTTCGCAAGCATAAATTTCGCACATGTGCCGGCGACTCAGGGAGCTGAGACGGCTGCTGCATCTCGTGCAATTCAGGAACTGGTCTTATTTCCGTATCCAGTCTTCGACGCGTATTAAGCTTCTTCTGGCGGGAATCGAGGAACAGCATCCTCGCATATCTATCGGTCATGGACTTGCTGAGGTATTCCTTGAGTGACGGGTGCGCGGCAGGGTACAGGCATTGTACGGCGGCAGAGCAGAGAGACGCAAAAGAAGATAAGTCATGGCCTTGGGCGAATATCTTGGCTCTCGCATCAACTTTGCCACTACTAGACTGGCGAATAGTGACTCCCAGACGGATTAATCGGGTGAGTGTGTCGTCGATTAACTGTAAAGCCTCCACCTCAGGTTCAGAAGGGGGTTCAGAATTGTCAACAACCGTATTGAGAGCATCTACATGTCCCTCTTTTCGAGAACACATGTCGTTAAGACATTGATGTAAGCTGCAGCGGAGGATATCAAAAGCCGTGCAACAAGATCTTGCAATTCTTGGTGGTTGCGCAACCGTCTATCCAACGACTGGCTCGGCGGCGCAAAGACACCAAAATGTGCTGCCCAAATCGCGAAGCGTCGCTGGAAGTCAACAAAAAGCTGTATAAGTGATTTATTTGATTTTGCCGTGGTCGAGGCTAGGTGCAATTGATCGAATAGATCCTCGCAGTCGCAGCCCAGCTCGTACAAGAGGTCGTTGCTCGTTTCACCCGACATATTTTGAGAAGCCTAAAGAGTAGACCACACAGGAATCGTGGCGAGAATCACGGAGGAGAAAAGGAATGGCCTCTGAAAGAAAACGATATCTCAGAAGTTCGCAGCAACACAGAGCATCTCTGACTCAGATTCTGCCAAGTTGTAAACATGGATGGTCATCACACACATCACGAGAGATGCGGAGATCGTGCAAGCACGCCTTGCTTACCCCTCGCTTCTGCTTGTGATTTGTACCACAGGCCTAATAGCAATAAGTGATTTGCCTCACGGAGCATTGTTTAGGCGCTGAGGCTCCTCTACCGTGCAACGTCTGTGAAACTGTGAGACAAGGTCCGGGAGCTTACATGCAGGAATTCATCGGCAGTTTGGATTCTGGCCGCCCATCTGACCCGGATTGGGTCGACTTGTAGCTTCTTCTTGTACTTCGTCTTCTCGATCGTATTAGTTTTGTGAATCACTGTCCAAATGAGTCGATTCAAGTTGAGATGCCTTATCTCATCGAGTCTAACGCGTGGCGTTTGCTTCAAGGGTTGGCGCAGCTGTTAAGCCGGCGAAAGTCGAAATACCAATCACAGCCATTTCCACTCAGTGTCAACCGTGGAATGGGACAATCGTACGCTGGGCTACTCGAGGTCGAGCTTCGCCGAGTACTCACGGTTAAGGAATATCCTCATAATCTATCGCCAACAGAATTTGAGCATTGCCAATCGAAACTAAGTCTCCTGTGCTCACTGTTGAATGATTTTACCATTCATCCTGGCAGCTTCGATAATGGCCCAGAGGCTCAATCATATCCCCGACTCTTGGATTTGGCTAGATTCTTGGAGTCCACAACTGAAGAAGTCGATCTTGTAGCTGGACCTAGAACAACAATCTTTCGACTTCCCCAAAACACCACAGAGCTAAAGCGGTGCCTAGACGTGGCCACAGCCTGCAATGGTTTGCTCACCCGGCTTTGGGAGTCACTCCCGCAAGAACCACCTATTCTCTCTGTTCCTACACAGAACAGGAATGCATGGAAGAAAGGTAGGATACGGAATCGGGTCATATTTGCTCTTAGTAGGTTATTCAAACACTTTGGGTACGAAACGTCACACGAAGTGCTTCTGAAGCTTATAGAGGGCCCCAATGAGCATTCCGCATTACCAGACTCGCAACTCGTGCTATCTCCCTGTCGAGGACTGGACCTGTGGCAGGAAGCGCGGTGCAACTCCATGAATCTGTATGTGTCCAGGTCGCTGTGCCATCTACGTAAATTCTTAGCATCCTGACTTGAGAACCAGTGATCAAAGTACGATTTCGTCTATCAATGACATATGAGACCACCTCCAGCATCATGGAGGCCAAGGAAAGACATTAATCTTGCTCATTGAGAAGTACAGCCTATTTGGTGCTTGGACAAACACTGCTTCCCTTGGCTCGGGTAAGTCGAGGCAGTCTCTCGATCAACTCATCTTGAAGGGTGCATTCAGACCTCTTGGTCTCAACTCATTGTTCAACGACGAGCGATCCGCAAGATTGAGCTTAGCGGACAGAAGGGCTCTTGCCGTTAAACTTGGATTTTGCTTAATGGACTTTTTTGATGTCGATATCACTGCAAATAGAATCTATTTTGTCAATTCTTCGACGCAAGATCCGAAGCAAGACGTCCCATATTTGGCCTTTGGCTCCACGCTTCCAGCAGCAGCCGGCTCATATGACAATTTCAAGATAGGGCACCCTGTTCTTCTGTCTTTCGCAAAGCTCCTACTGGAGATAGACTTTGGGCAGATCATTAACCTGGATATCAAGCCCCATAATAACCAAAATCGAGATGTTTGGGCCGAGCTGTTCAGTCGTGTTGAACTCCTTGCACAGGAGAGAAGCGACTCATATCTCCAAGCAATAAGAGTGTGTCTTGTCGTTCACGAGAAGATAGCGGAGGCACTTCGATCTCACAACAGCCAGAGTAAGGAGACAGCTGATTCGACGATACGGAAGAAACTTTATAAGGAGGTCATACGTAAGCTTGAGCTTGGACTCGCTGAAGCTCATCAAAAGTCATCGCGTAAACGACAACGACCAGAATCACCAGCGCCGTCTGACCCCCAGAACGCGATGCAAGCGGTCGGTCTCGGGGAAATGCCTATTCGTTCCACGGTTTCTAAGCCAGCCACATCTGATTACAAGAGACGACGAGTTCCCGGAGCCCAGGACTCGCCATCCCTCAATATACCAGATCCATCGCGAGGAGAGCCCAGCAACTCATATGAAGAATTTTCAGCAGTCAGTGGCTCTGATGGATGTGCTGCCGACCGCCTGTGTACTTCGAATCACAACTCTGCGCTACCCCGCTGTAGGCTTGCATCATCGAGTAGGTATGTATTGGTTACAGTGCCTTAGGAGACAGCCAATGAACCCTCTGCTCATCATCTGATAGGGCTGCCATACTCGCAGAACGACCGTCACGGCGCGAAAGAATTTGAGATAGCAATTATTTGCGCCTTATCGCTAGAGTACAATGCTGTTTCATATTTATTCGATGAGTTCTGGGACGATGATGGCGATCCATATGGGCGAGCTCCAGGAGATCCTAATAACTATACGACTGGACGTATTGGTAAATACAATGTCGTGTTGGCTTTACAGCCACACATGGGTAAGACCAATGCCACTGGTGCTGCAGCTAGCATGCGCTCGAGTTATAGTAGCCTGTGGCTTGTTCTTGTAGTCGGCGTATGTGGTGCAGCACCTTACAGTGGGGATGATGAGATATTGCTTGGCGATGTAATCATCACCAAGACCGTGGTCCAGTATGACTTTGGCCGGCAGTACCCGGGTAGGTTTCAGCGCAAGGAGACAATCGACGACAGCCTCGGGAAACCGGATAAAAATGTTCGCGGCCTTGTTGCCATGTTTGAAACTGACCGTGGCATCGACTGGTTGGAGAAACGCACAGCCTTTTTTCTCCAGCAATTACAGGATAAAGTTGCAGACACCAAGCGTCGAGGTAGATACAATCATCCAGGAGTGTCGAAGGATAAATTGTTCAAGGCTGAATATCGACACAAACACTACAAAACAGCAAGCTGCGTCTGCCATAGTTGCATCGATGATGCAGATCCTGTTTGCGAGAAGGCACTCCATCTGTCGTGCGCCGAGTTGGGCTGTGATGAGGAGCAACTTGTCCCGAGAGACCGACTACGATATGTGAGACGGCGTTCCATTTGCGACGGTAGGAGCGGAGAGGGCAACCCAGCAGTGGTGCACATTGGTGCCGTTGCGTCGGGAGATGGTGTGATCAAGTCGGCTGCACATCGTGACCGAATTTCGAAATAAACAGGGGCCATTGCATTCGAGATGGAGGGCGCGGGCGTCTGGGACGAAGTGCCCTCGCTCGTAGTCAAGGGAGTCTGCGATTACGCCGACTCTCACAAGAACAAGGGCTGGCAGAACTTTGCTGCCGCAACGGCGGCGTCGACATGCAAGGCAGTTCTAGAACGTTACATCCAGACTGACAGGCCTACGGGTGTATGATTGAGCAATGGTATGTGCAGTGCCATGCGAACATTATAAAGCGGATATTGACCATGGGACAGGTAGAAACGGCACTTGAACGAAATCGCCACTAGAATCGAGTGGAGTGGTTGATCTTTATTTGCAACATAGCCTGGAATGGACGGTATCACCGAGGCAGCGGCTCAATGCTTCGTGATGAAAGGCTTGGCCACGTGGTGTAGTACCACTCGAGTAACCACCAGACGCTTATACAATTTCCATAGTAATCACTATGGAAGAAGGTACAGAGGTTTTCTTCTTTGCAGGTGTAAGCCTGTATAGGAGCCGAAGGGCCCTTGTATCAAGGCGCTCAATCGCGAGCTCTACGGTATCAGCGTCTTGAGCAGACACTCTGATCAGTGAGTCTCCGAGAATAGCGATGATATACGGTACGAGATAACTGAAATGCAATTCAGGGTTGGAGAGAATGTTCAACGCAAGGCCATGCGCATTCAAGGCACTTGAGCAGATTACTACCAAGGGTTCCTGTGTCATGACTGTATGTTGTATTGGCCACGGGCTATGGACGGTCTCCGCATAAGTAAAAAGAAATATCTAAAATTATAAGTAAAATATTAAAGAATTATCATAAAATTAATAGACTTTTTAATGCTTTTTAAAAAGAATTGTTTAATTTATTAATAATTATAATATTTAAGAATGAAAAGGGTTATATCATATTATTAAATGAAACTTTTCTCGACGAACTGCATATTATTTCACATTTTGGTATAGTGAGTATAACAATTTGAGTATGTTTGAAGTCATGCAAAGTCCTCAGCCTGTGGTACAACCAGCTTTAAGAAGGCCAAGGTAAGATGCCATACCATTATGCTAGTTGAAGGAAAAGCAGTGTTATTTAAGTTGGTGTTGCATATGGTTGCCATATCAGGGTCGCTGGTAACCTGTTACTGGCTCTCCGTCACTCATTAGGCAAGCGAATGTTTATCTGGTGCATGTGTGACCTGGCAATTGTTGGCGGGCGAATAGGACCTTCAACGGGCTAAATGATCCGGTCGCCAGTATGGTGTTCTATGTTTAAGTCGCATCAGAACCAGTTTCGCGTCCGTTTCTGGAGACGGCAAAGCTTCTTCAAGTGTGGGTTCCTGAGGATAACTCTTGAGTTCAAGATAGATGCAAACTCAACACTTCTAAGCCCCCATGTCTCGACTGCGGTGCTCTTATCTGCTGGATTGTGTTTCCAATTCCGATAACAGTGGCTAGGCCATTAACCATCCAGTAGTGGAGATCTCAGCGTGGAGCTGGGAACCTTCAACGTCGGCGGGGAGCTTGAAGCTCCAATCGACGCTAATATCGAGGTATGCTGCGCCACTGAGTTGCGTATTTGGGGGGTCGATCACGTTTACCAATGCCAGCATTTGAGAGGTTGCAAGCGGAACTCGGTAATTTGCTCACCCAATTTTTAATCTTTTTTTTTCTCTTCCTCCCTTTGCCCAGACGGAAAAGTCGGCGGATCCCCCACTGCAGGGCCAAGCTCGCTAAGCAAAAGGCTAGCACCATCTGATAAGCATCCTTGGCTCTGCTATGTCACCGCTATTATTCTAGCATTCATAAGGCGCCGCGTGGATTTGATCTTAGCTTCCGAGTCATGGAGGTACAGTATATAGGCGACGAGGTGGCAACTAGTTGGTAGCAAGTATGGTTGGCCAACTCGGTATATGTGAAACCCCCCTCTTTGTCTCCGATGGTGAAGTGATCGACAAGCGCAATGTCTTTTTCACTCATCATCCTCGTCAACAACCGGTAGAGGAATTTCTGTAAAACCCAGTGTTACCCAAGAGTCAAATTTATCACAGAGGACCCTGGTTTCTGAAGCGGGTAACTCTTCCTCATCCCCACCAACTAAGCTATTTCACGGATACCCACTGAGACGACTAATAAGGCTGTCAGTGCAACGCTGGTTGAGTTCCCCAGCTCTTTTTTCTCTTCCTTTCTTGGCTGCGGGAGCTTTTCAATATCCCTTCCAACTCTTTCATTTGCCCTTCTTGGTGCCCTTCGTGTGAATAGCAAGCCAAGGTTCCGAGACATTCATCTTGTCTTGGTTCACTCACCCACTCCCCGCCCATCATGACTCCCGATGGCAGCAACACCATCACCTACCATCCCAATGTCTACAACCTCCACCAGATGGACCAGATCCGCACCTCGTCGCGGTCCTCGATGCGCCATGCCTCCAGCACGGCCGTAGAGGCGGTCGAGCACAAGCCCGACGAGCACGAGGCCGTGGCGCGCCACCACCAGTCGTCGCACCACCTCGCCGCCGCCGCCGACGTCGAGGAGCACGCCGCGCGCTTCCCGCGCTCCCACGCCGGCAGCGACCCGTACGGCCTCTCGTCGTCGTACAAGAGCGACGTGGAGCTCGACCAGATCAAGGCCAACTCGTCGCGCAAGCGGGACGCCGGCCGCGACCTCACCACCACCCTCACGGCGTCGGGCCGCCACGCCAACAAGCTGCGCGGCTTCTACGAGAACCAGAACGCCGCCATCGAGCGCATGCTCAAGTCGGTCGAGGAGCACCGGGCCGAGGCGCGCCAGGAGGCGGGTGACGACCAGCTCAAGTTCCGCATCGCCGTCTACGGCTCCCTCGCCGCCAACGTCGTCCTCACCGCGCTGCAGCTCTTCGCCGCCATCTCCTCGGGCTCGCTGTCGCTCTTCACCACCATGGCCGACGCCATCTTCGACCCCCTCAGCAACCTGACCCTGATCTTCTCCAACCGCGCCATCCGCCGCGTCGACCCCCGCCGCTTCCCCGCCGGCAAGGCCCGCCTCGAGACCGTCGGCAACATCGTCTTCTGCTTCCTCATGACGGCCGTCTCGCTCATCATCATCGCCTTTGCCGCGCAGGAGCTCGCCCAGCACGACGGCGTCAAGGAGTTCTACCTGCCCTCCGTCATCGCCGTCTGCATTGCCTTCTTGACAAAGCTCTCCCTCTTCTTCTACTGCTGGGCGATCAAGGACAAGTACAGCCAGGTCAACATTCTCTGGCAGGACCACCGCAACGACCTTCTCGTCAACGCCTTTGGTATCCTCACCTCGGTGGGCGGCGCCAAGCTCAAGTGGTGGATCGATCCCATGGGCGCCATCCTGCTGTCCGTCCTCATCTCGGGCATCTGGCTGCGCACCGCGTTCGGCGAGTTCATGCTGCTGGTGGGTGTGGTGGCACCCGTGGACATGCAGCAGCTCATCACCTATGTCTGCTTGACGCACTCGGACGCCATCCAGGGCATCGACACCGTGCGCGTCTACCACTCCGGCCCGCGCCTCATCGCCGAGGTTGACATCGTCATGGACCCCGCCGGTACGCTCCTGGAGACGCACGACGTGGCCGAGGAGCTACAGTTCAAGCTTGAGAGCTTGCCGGACATTGAGCGTGCCTACGTCCACATTGACTATGAGACGACGCACAAGCCGGAGCACACCTTTAAGAAGGATCTGTAAGGCATATCGGCGGACAAAGTTTCCCTCATTGAAAGTGTATAAGTGCGTTGACTGTCGCCCCCATGTGACATTCGACTTGCAAGGAAGACGTTTGGAACAATATCATGAGTTCGAGTACATATATCCAGAGACTTGACGTTACAATTCTTTAGCTACATCCTATGCGAAAACTTTGCTGGTGGCAGGCAAGGTTTGTGGCTGCATGCAAGGACATGGTCCTGTCATTCATGGCCAAACATCATCTCATTGGCATCAAAGAGGAGAGGTCAATACAAGCACACGAAAACTCAGTTGGAATTTTTCGACAAGAAAGTGACCTGTAGGACAGGTGGCCCTTTGCCCAAATGCAATAAGGGCGATCCTGGTCCGTCTTAAGATCTTGTGACTACTTTAGCTCAGGCAAGTAGGTGACAGAAAAGGCGAGACCGCAGAGAGGACGAGCACAGATACTCGCCCTTCTACCATTTATCCTAGTGTGTCTTTCGAGGTACACCCGATGGTATGAAATAGAAATAATAAAATATTGAAAGTCGAAACACACAAGGCTTTTCCGATGAGGATTTGATACATTACCAAGTTTAATATTATTGTGTATTCATAAGTACTGATTTCCAAGATCTACATGTTCTGAAGTATATCGTGAGTGACGTGTTTTGTCTCCTCGCTTTTTCTGTCACCCGCTGACTTACCAGACTAAGGCATGTCGGAGGAGCACATGGTCGAAGCCAACCAGCAATCAAGTTTTTGGCAACGATCCCCGGACAATCGATGCGGGGAAATGTGTGGGGAGGCAGAGGAACCTTGGCTGATCAATGCCGAGAACACATGGTCATCAGATCAGAACTGCTGGGGGCAATTGCCAAATGACGATTGGATTCGGGTGGGAACGTCTCGTCGTGGGCCGTCGCACCATAGGAAATCCTAAGCCCACGAAGAGACGAAACACCACACGGTTGAATTGTCATATGCTGAACGGGCAAGGAGCAGCGGTAGTTGTCGTCAGAGCGTGTTGGGGGATGTACGGGCATTAACGCAAATGCAGGGCCCTCTCGCGCCATGTCCGAGCCGCCTCATGCAACTGGCTCCTTTTTTTGTTTTGTGCCGTGTGTCCAGGGTTCAACGAGGTGCGTCAGCTGGGTTGTCGTTGGACGAGCAGAATGCCCGTGTATGCATTTGGAACGCCCCTCTATTAAGACTGGTCACATTGCAGGTGAGCTCAACGTGGGAAACTCGGACATATTACTTGGGAAACAAGGTTGGGATTGGTTTCTCGGCGGCTACGAACCTAATTGAGTTTCTTGGAAAGCTAGGCCAGGGGACAGATGCGAATTTATACATGAGCCCCATCAAGAAGCTTCATTGATGAATACCTTATTTTTATTAGCATTTCCTACCTAAGGTAGGTACAGAAAACAACCTCCAGCCACGGTCGCAGCATGCCCAACCCTACCCTACAGCCCAAGCCCAGGCAGGGGGGGAATTGCGGATGGCGGTTCGAAATGGCCGGTCACAGCAAAACGCCGTTGCGCTGGCCCCACCTTGGCCTGGCCCCACGCTACGCCATCTTCAGCAGGTTCGCGCTAGGTCGGTTGGAACTGTCCGCTCTCGGCCTAAATGGGCCCGTGGATCCTTATCACAGTGTTTTTTTTTTCTCGTTGTTTTCGTGCTGTTGCGAGGAGAGCAAGGCAGGGGTGGGTTAGCTGCAAGTGGGTGTCATTTTCTCGGGCCATGACAGCTCTCTCGCAGCACTAGCAGAGCAACACTGACGTAAGGACTGGGTTCAGAGCATGCAAGGCAGGCAAAGGGCAATGCATGTACCTCTCACCTCACTAAACCTCACCTTACCTGGCCTTACCTTACCCTACCTGCCTCGCCTGCATTCGACCTTGCCTACCTAGTCTCGTCTCGTACAGATTGCCGTGCAGCCGTGTAAATTAGCTGCACCTCTCGCCCATATCAATTTCTCCTCCCCTGTCCTGGCACATACAGTAGCTCTGGTCTGGTCTGGTCTGTTCTGGTCTGGCCTGCTCTACTCTGTACTCTGCTTGCTTTGCTCTCTTCTTCCTAATTTCGACCAAGCTAGATCCAGCCAACCGCGATCTCCTTCTCCACTCCACTTGCGCTTGCCCCATCCTCTCGCTTGTCTCGCATCGTGGGAATCGTCAAGCTCGCAGTAGCTCACAACTCCCTCGCACCCACTGCCCACGCTGCTGGCTCGCTTCTATCCCCTCCTCTCTGTCCTCGTCGAGCTTCCCATGGGCTGCTAGCGACCTTTTCTTTCGCCTCGCAAAAAGGGCCTTTGGGTCATTGAATCCCACCGCTGCAATGGCTGTTCCTGGTGGGGAGCATATTTACGCGACGGTGCGTAGCTGCGGCCATTGCGCATGCCCCGCGTGAACAACTTCGCTAACGAGACACTTTTGGCGCCTTTGCAGCTCCTATTGAGCGATTCGTATCTCCCAGGTAGCTCATGGCCGTCTTGTTTGCATCAATGCCTTGTCTGACAGCTCCATAGGTGCCCTCGTCCTTGCCCACTCGCTTCGCGATGCCGGCACCGCCAAGCAGCTCGCAGTTCTCGTCACACTCGATTCCGTCTCGGCCGAGTCCATTACCCAGCTCAAGGTCAGTAATACACATCGCCAACGCTCTCGACCGTGACTAAGACAATATCTTTCCTACCTCTAGACCGTGTACGACCATGTAATTCCAGTCCCCCGAATACGTAACGACCGGCCTGCCAATCTGTACCTCATGAACCGAGCCGACCTGCACTCTGCCTTCACCAAAATCAATCTCTGGAAGCAAACGCAATTTTCCAAGATAGTCTACATCGACGCCGATGTAGTCGCATACCGCGCTCCTGATGAGCTGTTCAACGTCCCGCACGCCTTTGCTGCGGCACCAGACATCGGATGGCCTGATTTGTTCAATACGGGTGTCATGGTTCTGACACCCAACATGGGCGACTACTATGCCATGATGGCTATGGCAGAAAGAGGCATCTCCTTTGACGGCGCTGACCAAGGTCTCCTGAATATGCATTTCAGCAACAACTACCACCGTCTTAGCTTCACGTACAACGTCACGCCTTCTGCCCACTACCAGTACGTCCCAGCCTATCGCCATTTCCAGTCGAGTATCAACATGGTGCATTTCATTGGTTCAAACAAACCTTGGTTCGCTGGACGAGATGCTTCCTTCGGTAGCTCGCCCTTCGATGAGATGATTGGCAGATGGTGGGCCGTGTACGATCGACACTACCGCGTCAAGGTATGGCAAATCCCGTGCACGAATTCTTCAGACGGATTCTTTAGACGGGAGCGGTGTTGCTAATACTACCTACAGGAAACCCCCTCGCAGCAACCCCAGCCTGCACAAGCCCAGGCACAGCCTGATAGTACTTACGTGCAGTACTTCACTAAAGGAGAATATCGTCCTCCCCAGGTTGCAACGCAGCCCAGTACTGGTGAGCATAGTCATGAGGGCCATCACCATCAAGGCCCTGTGCACCACGGCGGTGCACATGACTCCCATCAGCAACATCGTTTTGAACATCCTTCTCATCCCCCTTCTGAGCCGGGTCATGAGCAGCCTGGACAACAACATCATGAGCAACATCACCATCACCAGCCTCATGAAGCCCAGGCCAGTGACCCGGCCTCCCATGTTTCGCATTCCGCCCCTTTTGTTAGCCACGATTCGGGAACAGTGGCTGAGGCTCGATCAGAGCAGCAGGTTCCCGAGCATCATGGTGGAGGAGCGCCGCCCGAGGAGCACAAAGCCGAGCCCCAACCGGCCCCAGTTCACGTTCACAGCTGGGATGC
This sequence comes from Paramyrothecium roridum, assembly GCA_003012165.1. NCBI lineage: Eukaryota > Fungi > Ascomycota > Sordariomycetes > Hypocreales > Stachybotryaceae > Paramyrothecium > Paramyrothecium roridum. Next base: position 13,108 of record PXOD01000014.1, on the reverse strand, counting down.
TCAAAGGTAAGCTTTCCATTGCCTCATACTCATACGCAGCTGGAACGTACGAGACTAACACATACTTGCGCAGACAACCTCCTCCACTCGATTCCAAGCCCGAAGCGATGAACTTCCCATCGACACACTACGAGATGTCTCAGGACACTGCGCCGTTCGTACCCCCGCAGCGATACCCAAGCCCTCCCAAGGATATGTGGTATGAGGTTCCAAAGGAGCGTCCAGCTCCACCTGAACAGCAGCCACGGCAGATTTTCCCTTGGGAGGGACAGCGTCCCCGACCGTCGAGATCATTCGTCCGAAATGCGCCGGAACTGCACGTAGACGTAGAAGCACATAATGAGCCCTTCGGTGAGCGCATGACCGCGACCGACTCATGGCCCCATACTGAGCCATCTGCCATAGGGGCAGCTTCCACAGAAACGACGATCGAGCCCACAACGCCCACCACTCCCGCAATCAGAGTCATCCCTTCGGATCCCTGGACTTCTTTCCCCCGCAACAACGCTTGGGACGATGTGCCTGAGATCGGTCGTTATGTCGAAGGTCTCCAGAAGCATCGCCGGGTTAAGAGTCAAGGCACGCTGGGTGGTTCTAGGCGCGGAAGAGGTGGGGGCTGGTTTGGGTCAGGGGCTGGAGACGACAAACCGCATGGCTTCAGGTTGACCGACTTCCCAAGTGAGGTCGAACGGCCTAGCCTACCGGTGACTCCGGCTCCGATCCATCGCCAGACGTTGTGGGGAGACGACGACGCGGAGCGAGGCGAAGACGATGATTCGCATTCTCCGCTTCCCGCTGCGGAGGGCGTTCCCAAACAGAACGAATGGGTATGTGTGCATGGGAAGCGATGGTCACCAGCCGACTGCCTATGCACCTTGGCTGACCTATTACTCCGCATCAAGGATCCTTCGGTGCAGCTTCAGAAACTGGCTAAGCAGCAGTCGGAGGCATTGCTACGCAGACTCTCTGGTGGCGAGTTAGAGCTATCGGCGGCCACCCGTGAGATTCCGTCACGGTCGCTGCCATATGGCTCGGAACCTACAGGTACCGATCCACCTACCTTCGTTGCAAACACAACCAGTGGCGTGCTCAGTCCGCGCCCAGTCAAAGCCGGGGCGAGATCGATCCCGGAACCGAGCTATTCGGGCCCTGGCGCCGCCTGGGAGAAGGGTGAGGAAGTCCCGGTGCAGCAGACACCTCTGCCACCGTCGGAAGAAGAGAAGGACGTCTTTGATACCTGATGTGTGAGTGCTAACATAGCTTTAATTACGATCCGTCCCTTGGGAATGCTCGACTCGTTCTATTTTGTTTTTGCGTTGGGAGGTTCACCGATTGGCTGAAGGACAGAAGAGGAGCTGGTAGGGGAGCTGGTGAATTGAGTGAATGATACACGGGACCAAGTTTGGAACGGAATGTCTGAGGAATTTTCTTTGTTACTCCTTGTTCTCTAATTTGATGGACGCTGTACGATAGGACTTTGTATTGCTGTTCTCATTGCGAGCATCATGAAGCGCCGCATCAACTCATTGCCTGCTGGCCAATTTATACATAAAAAAGCAATACCATAAAAACTCTTCCAAATGGACAGAAACCGGTCCTCTTAAACGCCGTGATCATGCTGTTTCTTCTTCCAAGTGAGGAAAATGAAGAGGGAGGGGAGGGGGGAACGGGCCACGTTGGAAGATGGTTCTCACCCGATACGCGTGCTTCAGTGCACGCCAAGCCAAGTCGTTTGGTACAGGTGGCAGCAAGTTGGCATAGAGGCCTGTCATAGCACCGCATTGCCTGTAGGATATCAAAGCTCAAAGCTCAACCGGACCCCGAGTCGTCCCCTGTATCATCGTCCTCTTCCTCGTCCTCATCGACATCTTCAACAGTCACCGCCTTGGCCTTGCCCTTATCGGACTCGTGCTGCGCGAGAGACGCACCCTCGGCTGCGGATGGCACCGCCGCTGGCGCCTCTTTCGCAGTTGGTGCATCGGATTGAGGGGCTGACGGTCCGGCCGCCTCGCTTTGGTCCAAGCGAGAGCTGTTGTGGAAGAGCTGTGCTGAGCCACCCCAGTTGGGGACTACGGGGCTCGGCGACACCACAGGCGTTGGGTCAGCCGGTTGGACTGCAGAACTCTCCGAGGTTGGCGCCAATGGCGGCACGGAACCAGCCGGCGGCTGCTCGATGTTTGTGTTTGCGCTGCCGTTGGTGGTGTTTTGTGGAGCCGTGAAGGGCCCGGAACTGCTTTGTCCATTGAGGGCGTGCTCGATGCTGCTCTGAGTTGGTGTAGTTCCCGTTGGCGGAGGAGGAGGCGGCGGGACCTGAGTCGTAGACGAGGGACCATCTAGTCTTTGCAAAGGCATCAACGACCATCCCGGGGGGATGACGACTCCTTCTGGAAGCTCGGGGCTGCCGGAGGGGATGGCTGTCGCATTAGAAGTAGTGCCGTGTCGGGCCACGAAAGGGCTGCTTATCCGGGGTGGAATGCTGGGGAAGCCCGATAGGTTGGGGAGAGCAGAAAGCGGAGGCTGAACAGTCGATGGAAAGCCGGCTGGGAAACCAGGAGGCAAGGCGACATTGGGAGATGCCGCTTGGCCCGGTACCAGGGGAGGAAGATCTGGCTGTTGCTGCTGTCGTTGTCGGACACGCTGCAGCTCCGCAAGTAACAGATGCAGGGTCTGAAGTTCCTGCTGCGTGTTCTGCAGTGTCTGCACCTCCCGCTGTACCAGCTGTTCGGCTTGAGCAATGAGGTTGCCAATACTTTGCATATTGTTACCGGGCACGATATTGGCAGCAAGACCCTGTGGAGGCGCGGCCAAGGGAGCCAGTCCAGGCATTTGATTTGCTACCGGTTGCTGAAGGCCAAACTGTTGCACAAGCTCCCTAGCCTGCTGGTTGTTGGCGCCAAATCCAAGGCGAATCGGTCCCAGATTGAACACACGCGGTTGCCCATTGGCCTGTTGCGGCTGGGGCTGTCCGTCGTTTTGGCCGGGTTGACCACCGTTCCTGGGCGCAACACCCTGAGGTTGGGGCCGCTGGTTGAACGGCGCACCTCCAATCTGGATGCGGATCCCCGCTGCACGGTTCTGGGCGCCGCGGTTTCGGTCCTCAGTGACCGGTGCCCTGCACGTCGGACAAACTTGCTGTCGCTCGAGCCAGCTCTTGAGACAGCCAAGATGAAGAATGTGCCCACACGGTAGCTTTTTGGGACGGACACGGTCGACAGCGCCGGGGTTGTTTACAGGATCCCATGGTCGCATCTCTTCTCGGCAGATGATGCAGGTGCTCTCCCGAGACAGGTCCTCCTCGGTAGCGTCGGGATGCCGGTTCATCTCCCGCATAGCCTTGCGGTAACGGAGCAGCGCGTGCAGCCGTTTGATGAAATCCCTCGAGGTCATGAACAGATCTCTCATGATGTGGATGGGGAGACCATAGAAGCGAAGAAGCATGAAGAAGAAGGCGATGTAGATACCAAGTTTGGTCAAGTCTTAACAAGGTCAGCTAGGAAGCTTGGATGTGATGCATGGTGGACTTACCAGTTACGAGGTCGAGCCAGAGGACAAACTCGCCCTTGGCAGCCCAGCCTGGAACTTCAATATCCATCTCGTCGATATCATCCTCGCTTGGCAATGGTTCTTGGTTCTCTGGAACTTCTTCCCCGGAGGCTGCCGCCTGTTCTCGTCGTCGGATGATCGCCTCTCGTTCTTGTCGAACCTCGAGTCTCCGCTCGAGGAGCCGTTTACGCGTTTGCGTCTTGATTATGTTCTGCTCGGCAACCGAGAGCAGGTATCGGGCACCCGTTCGCCACGAGCTCGCCGTCAAGATGGCGAACTCGAAGAGGAACATGACCATCATGTTGGGGCGGGCTTCCCGGATCACACGAATGATGATGTAGCGCAGCATAAAGACATCGTAGAAGAAGCTCATGAGCAGGGAGATGCTCAACCGGGTGTGGAAGAGACGGGGGTTCGCAGGAGGTTGTTGCTCCAAGATTTCGACTCGGCCATCGCAAATCCAACCCCAAACCTTGCCTGTGACGAGTGCCGTAAACATGACCAGGAACCAAGCCCCTCGCTCCTCTCGTATGATGGTCATGGCCAAACAGGTCTCGGTGATGGCGAACCAGGCTCGTTCGGTGAGTTGCTCGACCTCGACGGCTCGCAGCCGGCCGAAGCATAGTCGCGAAAGTCCGTAAATGAAACTGCTATACACGAGCAGGGTAAAGTTGACCAACACCTGGCGTTTGGAAGTTAGTCTTGGTCCTGTAGCAGGGCCGAGGACACGAGGGTTGCCGGAGGGAGCGGAGAGTCGCGTACAAGCAGGCAGAAGTTACTTTGTGCCAGGTGAACCATGGCCGAATAGAAGTTGGGCCGCTGGTAGAAGGCCGAGAGGACGACCGAGCCCGCGAGGGCTGTCGAGGCCTGCAAAGTCACGGTCAGCGGCCATCAGTGCGCCCGAGAGCTCCGCGAAGCTCGCGGCGTTGGAGGACGAGCACGGCGCACTTACCCCAGCATACCATCCGAGCCGCATCTTGGGCATGAGTGGCGGTTTTGTTGTGGAGTTGTAATTCTAGAGTGGGTGGAATTGCCGCGACATGCTACCGACGGACGGATCTGAAGAGAAATGCCGGTCGAGAAGAGGGTGAGTTGGCGAAGCTCCAGGTAGCGCCGGCTTGTGCTGCAACGGTCGGAGCTTGAAGCCACGTTAATCTGATGCCCACTTGCCGCATTGGATGACGCACGGAGTCCTGCCATCTGCTTGTACCTAGGTACCTGTGTATATGCCAATTGAGGTAGACGACACGTGATTCAACTTCTCCCCAACATCGGAGTGTTGCAGAGGTATGTAGACTGGAATTTCTATTCGGTACAATCCAGGTGTTTGAGTTCTTCTATATTTCTCAGAGTCATTGCCTTTATACGTTTTATTGTTCATTCGTAATTTTTCCTCATCTCTTTTCAGAAGTTTGCGATAAACATAATAAAGCTTTTGCCATGCATCTTGCCGATCGCCTGCATTTGCTCATACCAAAAGATGAGGCCTTGCATGCATGATTGTCGCAGTGACAGAGGCTCCTCCTGATCACTGACAGAAATGACATCAGAAGCAGGGCGTCCAGCTCCTTGCACAACCCATTCTTTTCGCCGCATCTACATCTCTTCCGGATCCTCCAGAATGGAATTCTGCCTCAGGAGGTTGTAAGGAACACGAGAAGCTTCAATTGAAGATGTGCCAGTCATCTTCCTCGCCTGTTCGTTCAGCGTGTGATCAAATGCTGCCCTTACTTCCAACACCTTTTCAAGATGGCCAACCTGCAGCTTCCTGCCCTCGTATCGAGCAATTGTGAGCGCCGTGTGGATCGCTCCCGCAATCTCTCGCCCGTTCAATACTTGCCGAATAACAAAGTCGACGGCATCGTCCACGTCAACAATGTCGGTCTCGTCAGCAGGGACCTGCTGGAGGTACTGTATCCAGATCTTCCGGCGTGTCTCAATGTCGGGTGAGTTGTATCCTAACGCGAGGTGGATTCGGGACTTCATGGCTTTGTCAAAAGCTCGCAGTCGGTTTGTCGTGAGAAATACTACTCCGGAAAAGTACTCGAGCTCCTTGAGAAACACAGCCACGAGAGCATTGCGTTTTGCATCGCCCGATTTCTCATCGCGCGCTTCCAAAAACACATCGGCCTCGTCTAGTAACACTACGGCTTTCCAAAGAGTCGCATACTGAAGCAGTTTCTTCAGCTCCGTCTCAAACAACCATGGGCTTGTGAGCGTGTTAGCTCGTATTCGGTGTGTGCGGAGATGATATACGCTCACATGTCTTCTTTGTTCAAATCACCTAACGAGGCAGAAATGAGCGCCCTGCCCGTCTCCTCCGCTGCCACCTCTGCAGTTAAAGTCTTGCCTGAGCCCGGAGCACCATGCAGTAGGATGACCAGACCCTTGCCCTTCTGCTCCGGCTGGTCGCGAGCATTGTCTGGGAAGCGGTGAGAGCTTACCAATGCTTTGAGCACCAGCTTCTGATCGGCCCCCAAGATCAATGAACTCCATGCATCTTGCTTCCATTGCACAGGGCTGATACTGTCTATAAAGAATCGCGACCAACTCTTCCGGCTCAATGAGAAGCCCATGGCGAATGGTGGACAAAGCAATGGCTCGAGCTGGTCAACTTTCTTGATTGGAACTTGACTATTGTAATGGTCATTCTGAAAAGTCTTTCGATCAAGTACCACTCGACCAGACTCCTATACCCGGTCAGTTGTTTGCACGTTTCTTCCAAGCCCATCACGTACCGTATATGGGAGCCAGACGTCGTCAAATAATGCCATATCGGGATCAAACCATGACCATGGTGGCAGTTTCAGATATTGGGCATGCCCACTGTATGCTTGGACGGACATGTCTGTCAAATCCAAGAATTTCGTTCCTCTTCTCTGCAGCTCTTCCTCCAGCTCATCGCCGACTTCCGCAAATTGTCTGGGGAAGATGGGCAGATCTGTGATAACTGCGGGACTGTCCCCACCAAACTGCCGTTTTTGATAGATGACGAACTTTTTCGTTGCTTGCCCTTTCAGAATTCCGTCATGGTCTGTATACGTGCAATGCACTTCTAGATATGGACCAACTTTGGTGCTCTCTTCATATGCCGTCTTGTGGCATCGCAAGAGCCAGGTCTTTCCCATGACCTTGGTAAGAAGAATGTCACCTGGCCGGAACAATACCCAGGCCGTAAGGTACGTTATTTGACTCTTTCTGAGCATGGCCAGAATCTCTTCTCTATCGGGCCCAATTTCATGCTCCATGAATTCGAAGAGAAGATTCAGATGCATGCGCATGTCGACATTGTCCGTTTGGTTGCGAAGCGCGTCCAGATCGTCCCAATAATGCATCAGCATTTGAAAAGGACTTGACAGTTGAAACGGGGTGGTGAAATCCGACGCCACTGTTGTATACGATTTGATTACCTCGCGGAAAGCCCTCAGCAGGTGCGGCGAGTTGATCTTCAAAGTGACGGACTTTGGCACACTGGGGTTCTCGAGTTCGTAAGTCCGCTTAATCACCAGCGCGAAGGGGCTGTCCGTGTCTGTGACGGTGAATTTTCCAAAGGCGTCTTGAATCCTTTTCGTGACCATCTCGCCATCTTTCTTTGGAGTAGCGTGGTACGTCCTGAATTCGCATCGCGAGCCGATCTCTGAGTCAATAGACGCCATTTTGATGTTTGCAGAAATGCGATCGAGGCCGAGAGGACATCCACAATTTGCAATAGCTAGCTTCGAGAGACAACGGACAACCCTTCTACTCAACCGCAGAACGTCGAGGCTAACATGAAAAGTGCAGCAGCAGTATGATATTTAGGAGTAAGCTCGACAATCCATCAGGGCTGCACGGTCGCGTCCCATCTGCCCTTGTTAGGCAGTAGGGTGCGAGGCATCAAAGAGGGGCATGTTCCATACAGCCCTGGTCACCGATAGTAAGACCCGTCTATTTGCGTATCGCGTCAGATATGAGGCTGAACTGTTCCTGGGTGTTGAAGCTTGGTGCAGATAAAATGTCTCCGAGCGCCACCCCACCTCCCAATTCTTACGACCTGAGTGCCATATTGACGCCTTGATTCCACCACCAACAAGTTCAAACGTGTTCGTTCGAGGAGGCTTTGCTCCCAGCCCATGGCAGCAGCATCAGAACGTTGTGTTGGGAGCTGATTTGGACAAGACAGCAAAATGCGCCAGTCCACAGACGGGACTCGAGATCTCCTGAGAATGAGTGGCGAGAACTTGCAATCAATGGATGCATCGCCTGGAAACATGTTTGGGAGGGCTATCGACGAGTTCTTAGCTGACCTTGCAGAAAAGGAGAAAAGCGAAACCAAAAATCCATTCATCAAGGAGCTTCTGGTCAGCCAAAAGGACGCTCTAGTCGCCAAGGATGTATTGTCGCAGGCTGACGTGCAAGGAAACGAGCTGCAAAAGTTCATGGTGGATTTGGAGAGCCGCAAGCACTCGGGACGAACCTATCGAATTCTAGATCGACTCGGTCCGTTCTTGGAAGGCCTCAAGAATATGCTGAGGATGTGCGAGTCCCTCGCTCAAGCAAGCCCGTTGGGTGTTGGGGCTGCTTTTGCAGGAGCCCGCGTGGTGCTAGAGCTCGCAATCACTCATCACACATATTTTGACATTATCGTTGGTGCCATGGAAAGGATCGGTGACTGCCTTGCCTGTTACGAGAAATTCGAAGAGGCTTTTAACTCATCCTCGGAGTTCCAAGATCGTCTTACAAGGTCCTACAAGCGTATCATCGAATTTTGGTACAGCATTTCACGCCATCTCTCCCAAAAACATCTCTTCCTCAAAAGCCTCACTACTGCGCTTATCTCGGACACCCAAGATGCACTCGACGGACTAAAAGATGATTGCCAGCACATCCAAGGTCTCGCCAATGCAACGGGATCACTCGAGCTGAAGAGAGAAAGAGAGAAGAATATCCAACAAGGCGTCCGAGACTGGATCATGGGAGGCATCCCATACGTTGACACCAGGGAAGATCAGCGAAGGGAACTAGGGCGACGTCAAGACGATACGTGTACATGGCTCTTCCAGGACAAGCGATTCATCGACTGGCGTGACAACACCAGGCAAAATTCTGTGCTCTGGTACAATGCAGACCCAGGAGCCGGCAAGACTGTGATGACTTCAGCCATAATTGACCACCTCATCAAGGAGGAGCAGCCTGTTGCTTGGTGGTATTTTTCATTTAACAATCCGAAACGGCGGCATGCAATCAGTTGCTTACGTTCGCTGGCCCTTCGATTACTCACGATCCTTGAATATGTGCCTGACGAGCTCCTGGCGGTCTGTGAAGAGGAGATGAAGCACCACGCTGTTCACCTTGACTCGATTTCCGTGGCTATTGAGGCTGTCCATAAGTTAATCAACCAATGTAGCCACATTCACATCGTCATCGACGGCATCGACGAATGTTTCGACGAGGATGATCTACTACGCAACTTGCCACTTCTCATCAGAAAAGATACCCGTGGACTCGTAAAGTGGCTCTTCACAAGCCGCAACCATGCGAACATACGCAACATGATGAACGCTGTTCAAGCTGTGGAGATTGTGCCCGATCAGGAAGCTTTGTTTCGTGACGTCCAGCTATACTTTACCGAAAATTTGAAGGTGAAGAGAAACGTTTCAAAGTACACTGAAAGAGAGAGCAATTTCCTGTACGCGAAGTTTGTTTGCGACACCCTCCATGGCGAGGGCTTCACCTGCAACGCAGAGATCGAAGAGGCCTTGGAAAAATTCCCGAAAAATCTAACAAATTACTACACACGGGCTCTAGAGAAGATTACGCTTCAGACTGAGGAGAAGCAGGAGTTTGCTCGGTACGTATCACAGCTTTGCTTCCTAGCAGTGGCAGGGTGACGCTCTTTCGCTAATCGCCGCCAAAGCCGTGTCTTCTCTCTTGTCGTGGGAGCCCTGCAGCCAATTACCCTTGACGAAGCGATCGATGCCCTTGCAGTCCGCCAAGGAGCTGAAGATTACGATCCGGACTTGCGACCACGACAGGTGGAAATGATTAACGAGCTTTGCGCGCCTCTTCTTACATTTGATGGTTCGGAAGAGACGAACAAGAACCCTGTCCTCAAACTGTACCACAAGACGGTGGAGGACTTCTTCCTACAGGATCCTGACGAGCTAAGAGTCGGCAACCACTTGCGAAAGTTCTTCAAGACACGGCGGGATATCAATGTCGAGTTAGGTCTGCAGTGCCTTACCTACCTGAGCTATCACCGCTATACGAAGTCCCTGAATTTGGAGGAGATCGTCCACAACCCTCCAAAGGAGCATGCATTCCTGCGGTATGCAGCTACATTCTGGTTTCAGCATTTACTGTCCGAACCAAGTGCCGAGGTGGTGGCCGCCACAAGGCATTTCCTAAAAAGCAAAGCACTTTGGAACTGCTTAGAGGTACAGGGTCGGGTGTCTCCGTTCTTATTCGGCCGGTACGCCAGCCAAAGACGAAGGGGAGCATATAGGATGGGCATCCGAGGTGCTGGCTGTGGTGATGATGACTGCTTTGGCGTCCCACTACCGCAATGGCTTGATAAGCTCTCAGCCGAGCTGCGATTGCTGGATCGCTCTTTCTGCTGCTTTCTGGACGAATGGCGAGAGGTTTTGGTAGTCTCTCCCCAAGGCTTGCCAGCATGCTTGCCCTTGACCAAAACGGAGGGAGGCTGCCACCTTAGCCCACTCTCGAAAGCGAGGCCACTCAAGGTTGAATATCTAGCTGACAAGTTAGATCTGGGAACGATCTCGGAGATTGCTCAAATCAAGATATTGCTTGGCAAGCCGCTGTGGGCTCGGGTTCTTTGCCGTACCAAGACCGGCCGACACGATGAGTTCCAGCGATTGCAAGTACCACTGTTTTCGAAACAAAAACCTACTCAAGCAAGTCTATTTCTGCCTATCGATAGGACGAACGAAGATGAAACGGTGGAGTTTGTTGAGAATATTGATGGGGAGGAAGTATCTCTCGAAGCATGGTCTGTTGATCAAGAAACACTGACGCTGAGGCACACAACACGATCTGTGGGCGAGCAGGTCAAGCTACCACTGTCTATGCACAGAGAAGTATCTCTACGCAGGGAAGAACGCCAAAAGCTCTTTCTGGAGCCAGTCGTATGTTCGGCCATTAACACACCAGTCCAAATGTTTCGCTTGATATGGAGACGTGACCACTCTAAATTTCCCATGGCCGCGAGCACCGAAGATGATGTAGAATCGTCAAGCAATGAGTCTGATGCCGGCCTGTCCAGTGATGATGATGATGCTGAGTCTGTTGACGACGATGAACATGAGGCTGGAAGTGAGCATGACTCTTCAAATGATGATGAATCTGACGACGACGACGACGATGATGACGGCCACTCCACTTCTTCAACCAGCTCGCAGGACGGGACAGCCGAAAGAGTATCGGACAGTCATTCCATTACAAGTGTCGAAGAGAGCAGCGATGAAGGACTATTCTCGGATACCTTGATAGTGGTAGGATTTGGAAGGCGTCCCCAATGGCTGAATGGCTGGCGAAGCCCATCAAACAAGTGGGCCCATATCAGCGCTGCTGCTCACCCATACCTGCCAAAGGTCGCAGTCACACATACGCCTTTCAAATTGGAAATACTTGACTTGGAAACGGGGAAGCAACAAACAAAAACTCTTCCCGAACTGGCCGATCTCCAAGCAGTGCCAGTGGCATCAACAAGACGTAAGCATACATGGGGAAATGCACATTTATCGGGCCGGCCACAGCTAACGACTTTTTAGAACTTCGATTCTCCCCGTGCGGACACTACCTTCACTTTCTTCTCATCTCCTTCGTCGGGGACGGCCCCGGGACGAGGTGTCATGTGAAGCTATCTACGTTCGACTTTAATGACGAAGGCGATGCCGATGATACATTGGTGCGCGGCTTCCAAGCACGGAGCTGCACGTACTGGGCATGGGAGAGACCGGAGAATATTGCGCCTCCACTCGCACTCACATTTTGGAATGATGATGCCGTCGTCGTCGCGCTACCGCCTCTAACATGCGACCCACGGATATTGAAGATTCCACTTCCACGAGGCACAGACGCCAACCGTACGACTTCAGAACTCGAGGGCGATGACGATGCTGCTATTTTGACCCTCCGCGAGCAGATTTACTTTCCTTCTACCACTACTCGACGCAGCAGCGAACTGATATACCGAGCAGGCGGCGTAGGCGAAGACGACTACCTTTTCCTGTCACTTGGGCCACTGTTGATGACGCCTACGAGCGACTTGACCGACATCAGTCGTGCCAAACCACCTGTTGTGCTAAGGTGGAAGATTGCTGGCAAGGACGGCTGGCAACCCTGCGACGCAAACATGGTCCAAGGCTCATTGCTCAGTGGAGAGACGTCTATGATCAGGAGGTTGAGGGGCACATTCGTGGACGAGAACAGGTCCTTTGGCGTTCCAATCAGGGGAGGCTTGAACTGGAGCAGGAAGGGCTTCCTGAGCTGCGGCTAATGCCCATAAACGGTCAAGACAAGCACGTTTCACTTGCGGCAGTCTGATCATCGCGGTATTCACACGACACAGCGAGTTCATTTTGAGGTTGGGGCTCTCGATCGCAGCATAAGGCTGAGCTATTCTATAATTACCTCTGATGCCCCTTTCCTTGGCAGCGAAACCGAAATACGAGAAGCATGAAGGCACCACTTCTCGCATATCGCAAGCAGTCGACTTATACCACGTGTGCGTTTCTTTTCCTAGATGCCCACGCAGGCAAGCGTTTACTAAAAAAAGGAGCCGGACTGCACCGTATAATATGCGAGTATAGACAACATGATGGACCCCTTTATAATTCGAAATTATAAATAAAATAAAACAAATGACTCTAATATCTTGAGCTGTTTCCATGTATTCAGGGGACTTTCCCTACAGTCTATGGCCATTACTATCAGCAAAATCGTACTTCGCCGTCTCTGACCTTTTTCTCACCGGTCCCTTGGCCCGTTCTACAATGTGCCGATGCCTTCGGCATCACAGGCGCGAGGCGGCGGCGCAGCCCCCCCAGAAAGAGGCAATGTTGAAAGTCCCCGACTAGACCACGTGCAGCAGCTCCAGTAAACAGGAATAGCACGCAGGCCGCCCGCCCCTCCCGTAAGCCATCGTTATCTCGGCCCGCCTTGTTCGGGGCCATGTGTAAATGCGGTAGGTAAAACAACAGACGAAGCGTCCAGTGACCGCCTTGGCTGATACGGCCGTCGATGCCCGCCCCCCCTTCCCTTCCCTTCCCCTTCCCCTTCCCTTCCTTTTGGCTTTTGGCCAAGGTTTTTTCAACCCTTCCCCGTTCCTTCCCCTTCCTTGGCCTTGGTTCCTTCCAACCCCTTCCGGTTCCCAACCCCTTGGTTGGAAGGCTTTTCCCCAACCTTCCTTGGCCCTTCCCCGGCTTGGGGACCAATTGGTTAAATTCCCTTTCCCCAGTGCGGGCCTCCCCGTGAGGACTCAGACATACACACACATCCAGGAAACACGGACACACACCTACAGACCTTTCCTCCTCCAAAAAATCAAAATGGCAGCAGAACA
>PXOD01000013.1:0-44260 GCA_003012165.1 Paramyrothecium roridum | reverse complement strand
ATCCTACGGTGGGCAATAAGGCGCCTAAAAATTGGATAAAAAGTCGATATTGTTGATCTCCGGGTTCGGCTAAGCCTCTCCCTTTTATCTATTATATAGTAAGACCATCCTACAGTCTAGGGTAAGCAAGGTAAAAGCTACGGACTTGGGTGCGATTTTTCTGCTACCAATATAGTACTCGCGATCGGCTAAGAGAGCTTACTTTGTCCATAATGGCCAACGCACTAGTATTCCCTTTGACCTTTTCGGCACGACTATGAGGCGGGTGAACCTCCCCGCTGGTGTATTCTAGCGACGTAACATGAAAGTGCTTGGCAGCAGACGCAATTGGAATGCTGTGACTCTTCTAGTTGGTGATATGAATGGCAAGAAAGAGCGTGTGAGTATGCAGGCACAAAATTTGCTGTATTATCCTACTCATCGCTTCTAGTACTGAGCCATCAAAGAAACGCCCGCCTTGCCTAAGACAATGGAGGACTGGGTTTATGCCCGACCCGGCGGACGAGACCTTAGCAGAACCAGTAACAGATACAGAAGAGATCAGAAGGATAGGTCTCAATAAAACAACAGCCGACTAACGCGACCCGTGATAAGCTTAGATTTCAGTGCCTGGCCGTCTATCCTTGGCGCAGCATTCTAAATTCCACGACCGTTATCGCACCATCGTCAATAATATTCGCGTCATAATTCGCGAGGCCGAGTTATTGCATCAGCAGCTATTTACCGTCCAAGTCCCAGCACTGGCTCATTTCGACGCTTGTCTTCAATCCCGTTTCGACCTTATGCGTCAGCGCGTCCGTGATTTTGCGATTTGATGATCTTACCAGAAGTCGCCGGAGCCTTCAGGCCTTTCGTGACATGATAGCACACCGCTCTCAACCACAAGCATAGATACTCTCGCGAACCATACTTCATCAAGCTCTGAGATGTAAGCCTTCATCCACCTACGTCGTTGTTGAGGACTCGAAGCATTATAGTTGAGGGTAGCCTTCGAGTACATCGACAAATGACTGAATACTAGCGGGGCTAGCCTCATTCAGAGAGTGTAGGTCAATCCGAGAATCATCTCGATCTTGAATAAGCTCAAAATGCATTCGATGACCAGCTCTGCATTCATAGTCCCTTCTGATTTATAGTCGTTAACCCCTCTCTAGCCCCAGGAGGGAAAGCGATTACCATGAGGCCAGAACTGGGTAATCCATCACCGCATCTTCTCCAGTTCCATAGGAATCAATGCATCGGTTCTTCTGTGTAAACTGTCTATACAACTATTGCCTTAAACTGTAGACATTCATGTCAAATAGTTTTCCGAGCTTTGCTATGCAAAGCTGTCGTAACCAGTTGGCCTTGCCTGGCTTGTGAGGGCATACGGGACCTCCTCGAATCCTTGAATAATGGACATGATGGCGTTGCGTTGATTAGCTGCTTGGCTGCAAGTAGCGAGCAGCCGCCAATACGGGACCGGAGCACCTCTTTACAATTGAACTTCCAGTCAGTGGTTACTTTTAGCGATGGTCCTAAAGTGGGCCACATTAGAGACCCTCTGAGGTTGGGCTCATACTAGACTTTGTCCACAGAGGCATCCAATATGTGGAGGTCACAGTAACAGAATTAATCATTTGCCAAAGAAATTACCAACTGATAAGGCTGTGACCTTATTGCGTACGAGATATCCTCCGCCTCTAGCTTCTCGAGACGGAGCCTTATAGGCTAGTGACTCAAATGTATCATTGCTTCATTTAGGACTCTCGTTACTTTGTACTAAAAAGTCAACACTCAAATCGTCATTCATAGACCCAGCTCCAAGCCAGGCCATTACAGTTCTCTTTGACAACGTGGCCTATACCTTGGTCATTTCCTTGTGTGCGCATTATGACCAAATTGAGAAGTTCACGTAGCCTCTGTAAGCATCCATATCTGACCTTTTCCTAATTGAGTTTGCAGTTGCTGCGCCCAGCTCATTTGCTCTCACATGGTATCTTCTTCCACTATTTTACTTTCTCTCTGCGTTGTCAAATTTTCAGTGTCATCCCGCAGGCCGTTGTGCTCGATGTCGTGGCAGAATGCCGCTCTACAATAATAGCAAGAAGTAGCCCATTAAGAACGATAACGCGGAAAAATTCTTGTCCTTAGGCAATGTTAAGGTAGCTTCGCAAACGTCAAGGAAATGCCCGCCTTCGCGATGGAGTGGATGTTCGACGTTCTTAAAGACAATCGCAGGCGATACTCGTGGCGTCCAGGTGGAGGACGATACTATAAATAATTACTAGGGCAAGCAAGAGCAGCCTTCCTTTGCACCAGAAGGATTCTCACTAATATCTGAGCAAAAAATGGACTTCATATTATGACATGAACCGTTCCTTCAAAGGCGAAAGCTTGTACTTCGCCTAACTTGACGTGTATTTTCCGGGAATGATCTTGGGCGAGACAATGCAGAAAGAAGCAACATATCAATTCATGTGAATTATACGACTGCCTATAATTGAAAAGCCCCAATTTTCGAATCGTAATTTGGGATTGTAATCATATGGGCCAGTTTACCAACTTGTAAAGGTCAAGACAGAAAGCTTGCATACTTAGTAGAGACATCTCGATGCAGCCAAGTGATCGACTCGTGATCTCAGCGAAACTGTCCACCCATCCCCTGCAAAAACTTTTAAGCCGCCAGTATTTTTAAGTGCCTTGCCGCCCAGTGCATCCCGCGGGAAGCTATTTCACCATCTCCGAATACGATAAGCAAGCATAATTACACCACCACCGTAACCCTAGCAATCCGGGTGTCCGACAACGGAAACGCAAGCATAAGCACCTATTTGCAGGCCAGTGCAGCCCCGGTCACTCAATTGATTCCATATAGAAATCTCAACAACTGTAATGAGGAACCTTTCTGCAAGAGTCCAGCAGGTATCAGTCTCTGTTATTTGGTGGAACTTATCACAACTAGGAGTGATGTTGGGCTGTAATGGGGAAGGCTTCTCAATGGCAGTGCTCGTGGAGATACAGACATAAGAATCTGGTACCAGGCTCGAGCAGGCCGCACTGGTCAAGGAATTCATTGCAGCCACTTGATTGGAGTCGATCTGGAATTTGTATCCAATGACAGTGCAAGAATCGCCCAGTGCCACTTTGTGGAACTTGGTGCAGTTACTGACGACGCCGGGTACTGGATTGGGAGGCTTCAGTCCATTCTGGACAGAAACACAGTAATAAAGACCTGACTGCAAGCCATTGCAAGACTTGCTGTTTAAAGAGTTCCAAGAAGCGATATTATTAACGGGGACACTATGCCTCGCTGCAAGAGTTGAGCAAGTATCGTCCAACTTGGCCAGGATGAATTTGTTGCAATTATAAACGATGCCATTTGCTATGGCAGCAGGCGTGAATATGCCATTGTTGTAGGTCGACGTGCTTCTTGGCTTAACGGTCCTGGTAGCTCGCTTGATGATCGCGGATTCAGGGGAAGGAGGCCCATCAACACAGTAGGATAAGTCCCATTGGACGTTGCTAAAAGAGTCATTCAAGGAAGGGTTCTATAATAGGCTTGGTTAGTTTGGCTAAATTCTCTAGTGAGGAAACCGGGATCTCACCCATCTAAAAAAGTCCCCAGACGCAGGGCCAAAGCGGTAAGGTATATTCCCACTTTTGTCGTACCAGTGGTTGCATTCTGTTGTGGTATCTGGCGCAATTGGGAAGCGTGGAGTTGCATCTCGACTGGCAATGGTGCTTTCGGCGGGCTGGAAGAAGATGAATGCCAAAGGAAGCGAGGGAATGAAGACTTTGAGCTGTACCATCTTGAGAAGGCTAAGCGGTAATAATATACGATGTTGACTGCAAGGATACTTCTTGGAGCTTAGAGTCTGCATATGATAATTGGGTAGGTAGCGGGCCTTATATATGGGTGACTACTGTAGTGTGAGTGCTTCAACTCATAAGTATTCTGTTCTAGACCGGAAGTCTGCGTTATGGATCATGATCGACTGGTAAGCCCTTAGCCCGCGTATCATTTGTGGAAGCAAGTCACAATGCCCCTACGCAATCTTGAACCGAATTCTAAGAATCGTCCGGGGGTGGCTTGGAAAGTCTACCCTCTCAGTGCAATCTAGTCCAACCAATGCCCACGCTAAGCTTACCCTATCAAGAGATTACCCATCGCTAGCGCGCCCGATGGTGGAGCTGGGTGGATGGTCTTTGTAAAGGATCGAGACTACGCCGCTGATTGAAACGGCACGCTCTAGGATGCGAGCGAATTTTTTCGTCGCCGGCCTCAACTTAGCAAGGTTGATCGTCCTTGAGGAAACAGTCCTCAGGCTAACAGGGTTGACGTTCTGCGGATGTGAGGCACAGGCTTACAGGGCTAAGATTCAGCTGGCTTGGTGCATGGGCTAAGCAATTGGTCTAGCAAGATTAACAATTCCAGTAGAATCACATAAGCCCTAACCTATTACGAAGGATTAAGACTGTGCCGCAGGTTGGAACAATGGGCTCTACTATGTACAAAGCCCTTGCCCCCTAGATATGCCCAAAGGGCACAAGTGCAGGAGGGGCCCCATGACACGTCAGGTAACAGATTAACATACGGAATGGATGTGAACACAGAATCAATAAATGCTTATCCACAAAAAATTAGGTGATTCCTGGTCATACTTTGCGATTCGAACCTCATTATCCTATTCATTTCTTCTGCAGTCAGAAACTGATTCTCGCTCACCCCGAGCCATATTGGCCTTTGTGATCTGCACTCATTGCCCAAGTGTGAAGCAAGAAAGACTTGAGCGGACATCTATATTTTACAATCTCAGGCTAATAAAAGGCCACTAGACCGAGCTTACCTACAGGCTTAATCAGAAAGCCTCATGAAAGAGATCTGTTAGTGGCGTTTATCAGTGCCAAGAGCGACTGCTGGTTGCAGGGCAGTCAATTTATCTCGGCCTGCATCTCGGCCTGCAACGTGTCCCCGCATTGCTGGAGTGCCCTGTGCAGTCACACAACTTTTCCTACCTTCACGCTAATGTATACCTTATTCAAGGTAAGTCGTGTCACGAATGTTTCAAGATTTTACGTACCGATATGCATGCTAGATAGGAAGCTGCTCTACCGAAGTATGCCATGTGGGGTCAAAACAATATGTTAGCATCAAATGGATAAGGTTTAGACTGCTTTTGATAGCTATCCAGTCGTGAACCAAACTGAGACATAGATGAGCAGTCGAAATCAAAGTTAGAATATATCTGAGCTTGGTATGGAATTCGTAAAGATACGCTAGTCGGAACTGTTTGCAGGTTTAACGATATTAAAAGTCTTATTAAAAAAAACATCTATTTCTCGGAATCTTTAAACTAAATAGAAGGGTCATCGGTAGGAATAGACTCTAATGGAGTAGTGATTTCATTACCACTAGCCAAAAGCTCAGCAATCTTTTTGGAGATGGGGCTCCAATTAATGCTCTGGAGCCACTTGTCAAGTTTGCTCTGATCCTTATTCACAAAAGATGTCGTAGCCCGAGGCAGCATCTTGGTGCAGTCCGTCAGAGAATTAATGTTGTTTACACCTAGTAGACTGAGGCGAACGTAAGAGCTGGCATAGTCCTGAAGAATCTATTAGTGGCTAGATTTAGGGGCATAATTTTTGGTCTTACCTCGTTCCAGTCCTCTTGAGCATGGTCGCCAGGCTCGGCAAATTCTTCGAATACAGGCTTAGTCTCAGGATGAGCGGCGAGATTTAAATCGCTAGGAAACATGAAGACACGTTCAGGTGTTTGAACCCTGCCAAATGTCTCCTGATAGTAAAGCATATCCCAGACACCAGGAGTGCTATCCTGAGGGTCGCCACTTCGAGACTGGTTGACAAACCTCTGCTGTGAGGTTGTGTGAGCTCCGAGTAACGCGATAAGAGCACGAGGGCTAATAGTCTTGTCTTTGAATAAGGCAATCAATGAGTCGGCCTCTGCAAATGGGCTAGGGAGCTTGTCATCAGGGTTGGCGATAGACTTATCCTTTCGGCCGACATAGGTCTTGATGCGAGGGCCGAGAGGACAGACAACGGTAGCAACATTGGCACCAACTTGTATCATGTCAGCGTATGTGATAGAGTAGCCAAGTCTTGTATACTTGGTGTAGAACTCCTTGTATTTGGCCACGATCTCCTCCATGCCTCTATTCTCAGAACGGGCCATCTCGCCGGCAAGAATAATGGAGCCGTCAGCACCCCCGCCACCTGCAGACTTGGACCAAGTTCCGGCATCGTGAAATCCAATGCGCACAGCTTGACGGGCTAGCTCCGTACAGCGGCCCGACGTGCCGCGGAAAACAGCCTCCATGTCAGACGTGATATGCTGCCAGACACAGCAAGTATCCAATTTGCAAAGAGTGGTAGGGATCAAGGGCAGGCGAATAAGAGTAGTCTCATTGCTCTCAGCATCCTCCTCGAGCGTGAGTAGAGCCTTAATGGCACGACCAGTCTTGGTCAATTTGGTATCCGGCAAAGTGGCAAGGTCACCAATGAGCTCTTTTGATAGGGAGCCATGGTGCTCGTGGTCTTCGGCTTGGCGGGCGTGTAGCTCGATTTCGCCGAGAGTTTTGCCAATACCAGGATAACAATAGGCTTCCTGGATTCCAGTGGCCGCAATGGTGGTGGCGAGAATCGAAGAAAATCTCATCTTGGTCAAAGCTAATAAGACTGTATGGAGGGTGTCTATTGAAGCGAAATGAATGAGGTGATCACACTACTCCAAAAGGACAATTCAAAAGCCTTGCAATGGGAACGTGATTCGTAAATGAGATCGGGATGTTAATTCTCCTGCTTGATAAATGAGACTGAGGAGCCTGAGTTGTTGAGAAATGATAGATCCGATCCATGGCTCTTATATAGAAATTGAGGGACTACAACAGAGGCAGCCAAAGCAATTCTCGGCGCAACTGTTCCAGTCCGAAGTGTGTAATCCGAATGTCTGCTCTAATTGCATCAACGGCCTTCCCATTGTAGATCATTACCATAAAGAGGTCTTCCATGCAGATGCCTGTGTCTACTTACAGCCAAGTATGATCCTTGCCTTCAGGTTGGTCCTTCGGGTCCGCCCGCGTGCCACCGCTTGCTCACCCCTGCGTGCACCGCCATGGACTTCAGGTCCAAGTGCAAAATTATCAGCCTCGGTATACCATACCATATTAGTATCTGACATGGTGAGCTTTTCAAACACTCCAGTTCCCCACGGCAGCGACTCTAGACCCGGTCTAAAAAAGTTACCCGCACGCTGTCATGGCGGGTTGGCCCGTACACTAGTCGGCGATCATGGGTCAAAGTTCGTATTCATGTAGGAGCATACTCGATTGGTCGTAAGTCGGAAAGGCCCCAGGATAGCAGAGACTATGATGCATGCAAGCAAAATATGAAATAGGTTAGAAATCTGTCAAGGTGCAAATTCTCGGTCGCCTAGCCGAGTTTCAGCTGACGCCAGGCTGTTCGTCGGCGAGGCTCAGCTACCACCAAACATCGATTCAGAAGTCCTGCTAACAATAATTATTTACTTTTTATTGATTGTATGTCAACTCTCCACCAACTTCCACCAATCAGTGGCAAGTTCAAGTCTTAAATTAAGTCGAAGACACAAATCCCCCGTCCCCACCAAAAAAATGGGATACTACCCTCTTGAGAACCCATCTAGCTCTCTCTTTCCTCTGCGTAACGTAGCCTTCAACCCAATTCTAAAATGAAGTTTCAACTACGGCAAGCTCTAATTAGCCACCTCCTGACTATTACATGCATCTGTCTTGATGTGTATGGCACACCGCACATTGGCGTTACCACTACTTTCTTCGACTACCCACTGCACGACCGATACATCTGAGACACTGGCTAGTGGGAAATAATCGAATCCATAAACGCTCATTTGGACTCAGCTCGTGCAAAGAGAGTTGTGAGCTTGGACCAATGTCGGCTACCGTTTCGCTCAGCCTAAACAATATTGCCAAGGATAACCTTGCAACCTGCTTGCTAGCTCGAGCCTACTACGTAAGGCAACGGAAACTTTCCGAGTATCGGATTTGACGAGGTTTATGTGTTCTTTTCCGATTGGGAATAGTCTATCCGCACCAATGAACCTTAAGCCTGAACGACTTTTCTAGAACGCGCATTGGGCTAAACCAAGAGGTGTCCATTGCCCAAATTTATTGGGGCAACAGCTTACTCGATACCTACTGAGAACCTGAGAGTGACTTAGCGCATTATCACAGACTGACACACCAACTTTGCATTCAACTAAATACTGTCCACGTGTCTCGCGTCTGCAACTCGCCTCATGTACCATAATCCGTGGACTCTAGTCTGTGGTCCGAGCAGCAATCTTTTTCCGTTCTGAGAGAAGCGTGAAATTCACTGGGCCCCCATCAAGCATCATAATCTCATCATTGACGAAGCCAGGGTTTGCATTAGATATTAAGACATTGCCGTGCTTCGAGCTTGTGATAAGTCGATAGGCGAAGTAACATAATAAGAAGAGAAGGATTAGTTTAGTAGCACCTATCAATGTAGCCGGGTTGGTAAATCTTGCGGAATTACTCTCCAAATTATCCTAGGATTAGTTATGGAGTGGCAGCCTTGCAAGGTGAGTAAGAGAAGGCCAGGCCGGACTGTCCTCTATATATATATATACATTTGTCCAGTGCGCACTAATTACAGCAGCGTATCGGTTTTCCAGTATGCGTCCGCGCATATCTAGTAATGCCTTCTATACGTCTAGGCTTTCAGCAGCACCAAGCAAATTCTTGATTAGCAGTTGAAGGCTCAATACGTATTAATGTACATCTTTTAGTGTCGAATATCTGGGGTCACCAAGATTGTATGGCATAAACCATCCAATCTTGGAAGGCGAACTTCGAAGCCTCACACACCGCTCAGCGAAAAAACCGTGCTTTGTAACTGATTGCTGGAGAAATCAATAACTTCCGCCTTCCCACTACACCACCTTAACATCTAAGACGCTCTTCGCTTGGCTGGCCCCCCACGATGGGTCAAAGGCGCACCAATATGGTTGCCCCGAGAAGAAGATGGATTGGATTTATAACTGGCAATTCTGTCGATATGGCTCTTCTGTTCCTAATAAAGATGCGCGTTCAGTCCCCGAGGTCCAAGCTTAGCAGCCCATGCCGATCCCGTCGCCCGGCCTCGGCAATGCGCGCACGATGTGTCGCGTCTATGCCGCTGGCAGCGGCGATTTCGGCACCTCTCACAGAGCCAAAGTTAATCGAAACAGCCTCGCTTAACTCCTTCGTGCTAACTCTAAGCCAGGTCAGCGTATCTTGTTTGATGCGGTCGCTGAGCAGGCGAATTGATAGCTTTATTATCCTTTCTATTATTTAGGCGCAATACTCCAGCTTGAGTAGGAATAGCTTTATAACCAGAATTAAAAGCCTTTAGATCTAGATCTTTTATAGGAACCATTCCGCTTTGATAAAGAGCCATATGCTGGGCAATCCAGGACGTAAGACGGGGAGGACCGATAATAATACGGAGGAGTCCAAGAAAGACGGCGAAAGTACCGAGAACGATAAATACAATAGCCGCCTGTCTATAACAACCAGATGCATCCGTAGTTGTGCCGACAAAAAAGGGGTAGTCTTCCGCCGGTTGTCTTGTTTCCGAGATTTGCTGCATGTTGTTGAGTATATCTGGCATGTCAAAATATTCGTTCTGAATATTTCGGCCTCGTAACGTCCCCATATTTTGAAGCCTCCATTCGGCCATGGCGAAGTGCAGAATCACACTTACGCAGTCCATTGGGAGCATATCGGCCTCCTTTAGACCAACGTTAATCCATTGTTGAGGTAAAGACTCGGTAGTTACATTTTGCCAAGGTGCGGGCTTTGTGGATATAGATAATACTCGCACCGAGCCGGTTCCCCGAGCTTCGTGATCAACAGGCCCAAAGTCTTCTCCGTAATTTGTGTAGCTGACAAGACCTTGATTGGACAAATCGTAGCTTCCAATAGGTTCCCTTCCAGCTAGTTGTGCGCTAGTAACTCGACGGCGAACTTCGGCGGTGGCAAGATGAAGTTCGTAGGCTAGTCGGTGGTGTACCGGTTGGGTCTCCTGTGACCGTGGATCCTCGAGCCATGATCCAGCTGTTTCCCATTGAATCTCGAGTTTCGGCTTCTCTGGTCCTTTGATGCGATAATCAATAACTAGATCCGTGGTTTGTGGTCCTTGAGGGGGTTTGCCTTCGAGCATTGGTCGTTTAAGGCCGATCCACGACTTGGATCTCTGCCAGTCCCCAGCTTCTTTCGATACAGTAAAATTGCCAACTTCTTCAGTCAAAATGGCAACGACTACTGGCTCAATGATGCTTACAATTCCTCGGTCAACCTTTTTGGGCAAACGGCTGTGCGAGCACCAAAGACGGCCCAGCATAACCACGCGGGCTGGTGGTCTCGAGTCGTAAGTAAATTGACTTATGCTATCGTCTCGAAACGGCTCATAGGGCTCTAGAGTGTCCAAGCGCTCATGATAGAATCGAGCGTCGCTCATGAGGTTCTGCGACCTTAGTAGGCTGAGCGCGTTTGGCGCCGATTGCAATATGAAGCAATCGGGCGGCAGCCCGTGTTAGTCAGGGTCCTCGAAGCGTTGAGCGACCTGGATTGTTATTTTAGCAACTCCGAACTTATACCCGACCGAGGCGGCAATGGCCATGATATGGATACGGGCTCAGGTTTTCGTGGACTTGCTGATCCAACGGGGAGCCGATGATGCAGTCCTGAAAGATGCATTACAATACCAGAGGGCAGGTCCAGATGAGGTAGTCCAAGGCTGAGAGGAAAGATCATCTGTGCTCAAGGTGCTAGCAAGGTCGTTTGCTCTGAAACACAAATATCCAACTTTTCGTATAATGCCAGCTTTCAGCTTCAGTAACGTTAAATATAGCACTGCCTGCAAAGTCTTGTTGCCTGCAAAGTCTTGTTGCCTGCAAAGTCAGGAAAACAATTCGTTTCACCGCTTATGCAAGTCTGCGCTGCAATCTTTGGGTAAAATCTTCGCAACTTGTTACCCGGCTATCCGAGGACGTCGCTGCCGTGCCGCATATCCTTGACGCTTATCTCATGGATGGCAAGCATTTGGCTCCGCTTTATGCCGAGAGATTTAAACAGATCCATGCTCTGAATGATAACCCCGCGACTCAACAGCAATTTGACGACTGGCTGGAGAACTACCCGCTGCCACAGACTCACACGGGCGATATTTAATACTTGCTTACCCTTTTTATGTATAGATAGCTACACCAGTGGTGGCATCTAAAGCCTCTAGGCGCCATTGTTGTTAGTTATTTTCCGCTTAGTCCGCATCGATAGCATTGGGATACTACCCTCCCATAGAGACAGTACAATCGGAGTGGTAAGAATAGTCAACAAAACTTGGCCTCTTCAAAATAATGTAGAACTTTGGACAGGTCCCGATAAGGTTTAACCTTTCCTTGAACAATCGAATCACCAAAGTGGCCTTCTGGTATCCAGGAACATCCCATATGTCATCGCCAAGCAAAGTCGTTAGTTCGCCTGTACCCCACAGCTTTCGATAGAACTATGCTGGGGCGATAAGAGACATTATAGAATCTGAGGCGAGGTGCGAATTAAGTTCTGCAACGGCCTTTTCGACAGTCTGATTGAAGATTGTGGGCGGCTTGCCATGCTTCTTCTCGAGTGCCGCAGCGATCTCTTCACCCGTAGGGGCGAGCTCGACCAGACCTATGGCCCGATTGGAAATTTCTGACACTGGGGAGGCGGTGAAGATGGAGACGTACGCAGCTGCAACGTAGTCTGCCGAGCTATATGGGAATATTTGATTAGCTGGCGTGCGCGGGGGTAACAACCAGGTAACTTGGGAACCTAAACTTACCACATTCCGGCCTTTTCCTTGGCCGCGTTGCCTGTATAGAGGAGCCTATTTCCATCTACATCGATCCCCATGACGCTGAAGGTTCCAACATCGTCAGCAATAGCATTCATGCTGCTAGTGGTGTTTTATATTCTCACATGGATCCAAGAGTAAACTCTGCAAAGTTGGCGATGAGGACGACCGTCACCGGGATACCAGCTTGCCTAGCGCCGTCTTGAACATCTTGTTTCATTTTGAGAAGGGGGATCTTCATCCCTTCTTCGCCGTAGCGGAGACCCAAGTCAGACGGTACGAACAGCCTGACCTTAGTCCGAGGAATAGCCTTGACAAATGTTGCCCAACGTATTTTGCATCAAACATGGTGCTGCTCCAGATCGTATGGATTGACATCTTCATGAATTTGGATTGAATAGGACATTGATTCAACACCTGTAATGTCACACTTCCTGTCCCATAAGCGATCACCGGCTACTCTGAGCTTAAATTCACTTTCTATCCACAGAACCCCGTGGTTAGGTTGTTGTCTTATGTTTCTTTAGTCAACCAAGTGAAGCAGTTCGTCACAAACTTCAGGCCATGCATACCGCCATCCATGCTATTATTTGGACATGCTTGAATTACTCGGGCAGTTTCTGTTCAAGCTCACGACTTCTCAACTGATGTACAGATTAATATACGTAACAGCAGATCTCTGTGCAGATGCCGAATCTGCACATGCTCAAGTTCAGGGCAGAACAAAGCCTAATCCACTTATGCGCGTGCTGCCAATTTATTCAGGCGGCTCTGGATAGATGGACTGCAGTTGAAAGAACCTTGTTCGTCAAAATAAGGTTGTGGGACACATTGCGGCGAACATTAACCTTGCCGACTGCACGGGTCAAATCATACGTTGGCGGGATGACGTCTTCGGTGTACGTAAATTATCAAAAGTTACAGCAAAGTCCATAAAACCGCCCAGAGCATGTTTTCATGACCAGATGTTATGTAATCTAAGCGTCGGTGACTGACCAAGAACTTTCATCACAATCCTCTTCCATGTCCATGTCCACCGCCCAGTCATCCGGGGCTGACCACGTGTCGAAGACTTCCTCGTCAACCTCGAAATCCGTCAAGTTTTTCCACACTTCCAAGTTGAGCAGATCATCATAGCTATGATCGGCGTCAGAATCTTGCATCATCAGCTTCACCTTGGCCGTGATGTCCTCCAGACAGTCCATATTTTGCTCCAAGTGCCAGGAGTGGTCATCTGTCGAGGCGTAGCCACATCGGAGGGATCTGAGCTGTTCAATGTAGAAGCCGATACTGTCAGTCCGCTTGTCAACGGAACCATGACCGCATCCGTCGGCCTCGTGGTCCCAGAGGGCCCCACGAAGAAGATTTACCCTAATGTCGATGGCTGACTTTCGGTGGCCCAGCTTCTCGTGCATCGAAGCAAGCAGTCGCTGGCAGTCTAGCGACATGGGATGGCTCACGCCGTACACGTCCTTGAGGTTATACGTGATATCCTCGAGCAGCGCAAAGGCCGTCTCGTGCTCGCCGCAGGCAAAGTGCACCTCGGCCAGCCGTTTGCCGATGGACACGGTGGTTGCGGGGGTAAGGTGGAACTCATAACTGTTGCGAGATGTCCAGAGGAGCTCGTATATTTTCTAAATCCGTTAGAACAATGATCGAGAATCACTAGTGGGGACTGTACCTTCAAAGTCTGGAAGTCGTTCTGCTTGCCGGCAATCCTCATGATGAGACGCATGTAGCTGAGGCTCATCAAACTAAGGTCCAGGTTGGAGTTGTGGCTCATGGCCAAAACGCCAATTCTCGTAGCCAAAGCCTCCAACTCTCCGCCCAACTTAGTTTTCTCCTTCTCGGAGCACGAGTAAAGCACCGTGGAGAGCCTCAAATAGAGCACGGAGACGGCACCATCATCCATGTCGGCTCTCGCCTGTCCGCAGCTGTATATCCATTCGGACAGCAGCAGGCAGGATCGAAGGTTGCCCGCTTCCGTCAAGTCCTGGATCGTGGCAAGCGCAGTCTCCAGGAGGGACAAGGAGATTTCGTCCTGGCGCAGGGCTTCGAGAACATCCTGGAAGAAGGTGTAGGTGGAGGTACTCTTTTTCTCACTCTGGCCAAGCATCTTGCAGAACAGAGTCCACAAATTTTGCTGGATCTCCCGAGACTCGATGACCAGCTTGCAGGATTCGAGGTGTGCAATCAGCCCGCTGCCCGTAGAGAGCAGATCACCCAGGCGATCGCCGGCAAGACAAGCTCGGAGCCATGCCTCGTAGAGGCAGCTTTCGGCCAGGACCCGCGTCATGGCGTCGCTGAGGAGGGTGTCGCGCTTGCTGGATTGAAAGAGGGCTTCCATTGAGTAAACCAGGACGAGACATCTGCGATCATACGATGGCATTGCGTTACCGCTCTGCAGATAGGCCTGCCCGCACAACTTCTCTTGCTTCGGCCGCAAGATTTGCGCCCGGACTGCTGTGAGGAAGCCGAGACGTTCGTATCCGAAGCCTGACTTGCGGTACATGTCGTAAAATTGCTCGGCGAGGCGGGAGAGCGCGACCGGATCAAACTCTTTGGCAATGACTCCGAGCACAGCCTCCCTTAGTATGTCCTCGGCCTTTTGCTTCGCATCTACCGTGGCAATCGAGATGCAGAAATCCAGCAGCTTTTGCAAGCAGGACATTGTGTTCTTGTGGGCGTGCCCATGCTTCTTAATCTCAAACCTCCACGCCTTGACCAGGATATTCTCGGCTCGTTCGTGGAGGCAAGGCTTACTCGAGACCAAAATGCTCAGACGATGCTGCGAGAGACGCAGAATGGCCACAAACGCGTCGTCAATGTTTGAAAGACCCAGGGCAACCTCGTTGACCTCGTCGTACATGTCCACTGCCTCACGCATGGTTGTGTCGTCCATCTCGAGGAGCTTGCTCAACTCTAAGCATGCCTTGAGGTACCATACGTCCTGTTTTCCAAAGTCAGACAGGAGGATTGCCCTGAGCCTGCGCGCCAGGCGGACGGCAGTGGATATGCTGTTCATGGATACCAAGATGTCAGAGTACCCGTGGAAGATCTCGAACCCGCGGGCAGTGTCCATGGCGAGGTCATGGCGAAGATCGAAATAGTACGACCACAGCCGCTCGTACCACTTGAGAAGCTCCGTGCTGCGCTCGTTTCGTCTCGATCCCCCGTGGCTCTTGCATAGCGCCAGGAGACCCTCGATCAGCAAAGAAATCGACTCCAAATCATCCTCGTCAGGCTCAACGTCCAACACTCCACAAACATGCTCATCCTCTTCGATGTTCAAGCCCGCCTTCAGGCTCAGACGAACGATGGAGGATGCCACCTTGAGAGTAAAATGGTGAGTGCCGCCCAGAGAGATTTTGCATTCTCCGAGTATTGATTTCCAAAAGTTCAGGGCCTCAAGGCTCAACTCGGCCTCCTCTAGCGCTTGGGATAAGATGCTCGCAATCTCTTGGCTCGAGGAGCTCCATTCGAGAACATGCCTCTTGCAGCTTTCCAAGGTGAGCCTGAGGAAATGATCTGCCCGCGCCTGTTCATTCGCGTCACGGCACATCTGAACCATGATGACAATCAACTGCACACACTCTCGAGCGTAATGCTTGGGAAGAGCCACGCTCTTGACCTCTCCGACAACCAGCACTTGGGGCCATAGTACTTGCAAGCTCTTTTGGCAGATGCTGATGGCAGTCTTGTGCTGCGATCTCGAGCGATGCAAGGTGGCAAGGTCGCGGCACAGGAAGACGGTGTCGGACCCAATCCTTCCGCTGCTCGAGGCCGTAGCCAGGATGCTGTCTAGAATGTTGAGCCAGAGAAAGTCCTCGATGGGGTTTTCCGCCTGCCGATAGCATGTGATGAGTGCCGAGTACACCGCGAGCATCTCCTCGAAATGGTCATGGGAGGGCAGCTGATGGATCTCATACACGACTTGGAGAATGCCAAGCGCATCCCGATGCTGCTCCAACCTCAATAGAAGCTGGGCAATCTCCCGGAGCTTGACCAGCATGCCGAGATCGCATCGTCTGTCGGTGGTGACGTATTTGACCGCGATTTTCCAGAACGCCTTAAGGGTCGACGATGCCTCCTTCTCCAGAGACAGCTCATGCATCATCGTAGCCAGGTGCAGGGAGATGGAGGTAAAGGCGACGATGAGGTCAGGCTTGCTGTTGCCTTTGTCGAACTGGCTCTGGAGGAGGACCCATAGCTGTTTGAGTCGAGCCCTGGACACGTCCGACATGCCGCGCTCGTGATGGTGGCGAACGATGCGGCAGACGGCGGAGAGGACGCACTCGTTCCAGGTCTCGAGAGTTGGGGCGGCATCGAACAGATCCTGGCACAGCCGCTGGGCTTCGGTCATGTTTCCGCTGTGCTCCAGGGCGTCGACGAGAAGATGAAAGAGGTCGAGCGTCTTGTTCGCGAACAGGCCCCGCGTTCGGCAGCACGCCTCGTAAATGTCGTGCAGGATTTCCGCAGCTTCTGCAAACCGCATCTCGGCGGTGTAGAGCTCGGCAAGTCGTTGCGCGATGAGCAGAGTCTTGTCGTGGCTCTCGCCCAGCTCTCGCCTGTCCACGCTCCACAGGTACTCGTAGACGCGAAAGCCTTTGGAGGGAAGAGCCGTGTGCGGGTTGAGAGCGGAGATGATGTATCTCGCACCGGCCGTCGCCTGGGGGCTGGGGTCGCCGTACGCCAGGATGGTGCATTCGAAAGCCTCGACGAGTCTCTCCAGGTTGATCTTGGCGCTGGAAGAGTGAGGCTTCTCGACGTGGGCCCTGATGATCATCGTCTGGATGACAGACACGGCCTTGGCGCCCAGGACTGATTTCCTCAGAGCAAAGACCTTTGCGAGGGCCGCGTCCAGGCTGCTCCTGGCCGCTCGGGCCCGCAGGAAGTGCCATTCAGCGAGCGCCATCATCACCGAGTCGGGCAGCTTGGAGGAGACCTCTGCCGGGATGTGACCCGAGAGCTTCTCGGAAGACGTCAATGACTTCTCGTAGTGGTCGTACCAGTTGCTGACGGAGTAGACGAGGAACTCATCGAACTCGCTGTACGACGACGTGAAAGCCCACTTGCTCCGTGACGGGTCCTGGAACACGAGCTCCGTCTTCTTCGACGAAAGGTGCTCTCCGGCGTGCTTGAGGCAGTCCACGGCGACCTGGCGATGGGCGGCGTGAAGAGAGAGGGGGATCTTGCCGTGCAGCGACATGTGGTTCATGCGGGCCTTGACCAGAGAGTCCACGAAGCGAACGTACCCATTCTGCACGGTGATGATGCCGGCCAGGGACGAGTTGGAGCTGACAGAGCGGCCGGAGCGGATCCTGCGGAGCCAGTTGCTGACGGCTATCGGGCCATACCGCTCCATCTCCGAGACTTGGATCGCCCTGCCGCCCACGAGAAGCCAGGACAGAAGAGCCTGGAGCTCGGGTTGCTTGTAGTCAATCTTGAGAATCATGTGGTCGACAATTCCGTGGACAGTCTTTGGCGTCTTGCAGATGATGTCGGGCATGCGAGCCAGGTCGTGCTCGGACTCGAGGAGGCGCAGGATCAGCTTGGCCTCCAGGATCGAGGTCCACTGTCTCTCGGTGACGTGCCGTATCAGTTCTCTCCGGACCTGCGTCGAGAGGCTGGACAGGGTCGTCGAGGCTGCGATGGCTCCCTGGAGGAACTGGCGCGCGTTTCTGCGAACGTCGCTGGGGGAGAGAGCATAGATCTCGGCGCCAGAGATGACCCTGGCGGCGTCCGGCTCCGCCAGCGCAAGACACCTGATCCTCGCAGACTTGGATGTAAGCTCCTGCAGTTTAATGAGGATGCTCTGGCAAGCGACAGACGTGCCATCGGTGCCCGAACCGCCATCCACGATGATTGCAATGTTTCCACCATCCTTGGAGCACTGCTCGGCCAGGAGCTCCCATAGAAGGTCTTCAGTTCGGTGGGATGTCTCATCTTCGCTTCGCTTCATGACGCGGTTGATGGATGCGAGCATGTCTGTGTCGCCCACAAACTGGTCCAGGAGCTGCTGAAGCAGAGCCCTGACGAAGCGCGTGGCACTGTGCGCTCCCTTGTGGGACGACCCTAACAGGGTCAACGATGTGGGGTGTAAGGAACAAATGCAAGACTTACCTATGGAGGCGCTGAGCAGTTTCGTGTTGGGAGGAAACGATAGTTGCAATCGCTGAATCAGGTTCGACAGCATGGTCTGCTCCCCGTACCCGGTCTCGCCAGTAACCAGGAGAAGCCGGGAGGTCGCCTTGAACAGCTTCGTCACCACGGGCTCGACGCAGTCAAACACGAACCCGTGGCCGTGTTGCCCAGCATGGCCTCTCGCGAATCCCCACGCACGCTTTTGGGGGCTGTGGCCGTGCAACCAATCCAAGACCTCGGCAAAGCATGCGTCCAGGGACGGGTCTGCAGCGCTTTTCAGGGAAATGTGCCAGAGCTCTTGACACGCATCATCGGCCGCCATTGTGAGGGATCTCAGATCCTTCTCGAAATATTGCTCAATGTGGTAGGTGAAGGCTGCAGGGCCCCTGTTGTTGTCTGTCGAAAGTCAGTCCACATTCCTCACATTCGGGCAGAGACGCACCTCTCTTGAGCTCCTCCAGCATGTCCACGTAATTGACGCAAATGTGCTGCAGAACCTGTATGATCTTGGATAGCGCAAAGTACAGCTGCTCCGAGAAGACGCCCGCGGGCACGGATGTTCGGACGTGCTCGAGAATGCCACTCGCCCGATGGAATATCCCCAGCAGGCCATCCAAGGCCGCCGAGCCAAGGATGTCGCCCTGGAGGGAAAGCTCGCAGCACGCGAAAAACATCGAGGCCGCGGCCTCGGCGTCCGAGCCTTTGTCTTTGACGAGGCCGATGAAGCTTTCGATCCTCTCCGCCGAGGACTGCACCTGCTTGAGGCGCCGATCCACCAAGCTCCATTGATGGGGGACCTGCCGCATGCGGATCTTGTCGATGAGGTTGAACACATCTTGGATGGTGACGCGCTCTCGGGTCGTCGGCAGCGAGCACGTGTACTGCAGGTCTTCGAGGGTCGCGTGGGTCTTGACTATCCGCTCCTCGATCGGGAGGTTCTTCGACTGTCCTGAAGTTCTCCGCCCAACGGTCGTGAGCGTCGACTCTGACGACAGGGTGCGTCGAGCCGTTGGTGGTGGTTGTAAAGAGTCGATACGGATTCGGCGCTTCGGCATGGTGATGGAGCTCTGCCTCGCGCCGACCGTGTTGTCGTCGCTGCTGGCGAAGCTGCGATCGGGACTTCGGACCCTTTCGTCAAACTGTCCAGAGGAGACGACACGCCGGAGCCGCGGCGTCACGCGACGCGTCGGTAGCTCCCCGTCGAGTACGGTATCGATGGTGAGGTCTCGATCCACAGAGGCAGTCGATCGCGTCTCCTCAAGCTCATCAAAGTCTACCTCTATGCCATGGTTCTGAGAAGCTCGCGCTTCTGCCACCTCGGGCTCTGTAACCTCAACAGCAGCATTCTTGGTCTTCTCGGTGTTCTGGGTGCTAGTAGTCTCGAGGAATTCAAGACTCTCATTGGCGCTCTTGAAGAGCCTGGGCATCTCCTTCGCTTGCACCAACGCCGGCTTGGAAGCCTCGATCGAGGTTGGTGTCACATCTTGTCCACGGTCAGTAGGGGTCCCTCCCGCTGCCATTGAGCGTGGAATAACCTACCAGTCTTACTTGGTGCCATTATGACGATGTAACCTCAATTTTCTTTGAGGTCGAGACGCATGGATAGCCAGATACAAGAGGGAGGCAAACGTTCTTCTAAGTGTGCTTCACAGACGGGCAAAGGCGCATGGGTTACTGTCCGCCACACGGGACTTGCTTAGCTGATGGGCCTTGCTGTGTGTGATCAGCCCAGAGTCAATAATGTCGAGGAGAGGAACCGTTCTAGACTGGCAGCAATCTCCCGAGCGCACTCCCTGTCGCACGCATTCTCGCACACGGTGTACTTCTGACAGAACTATCTACCTTCTTCCCGGGTGATCTGATCCGCGCTTCCTCAATAGTCTGTTGCTCAGCTGGGTACATGGGAAGTGGCGTTGCCCTGGTCTCTGATCCCTACAACGGGGTCGTCGGACCCACACGTGGTTTTTTGCACGCCCCCCTGCTCCTGATACAATCCCTGCTGGTAGATACTACGGGGGGTTTTTGTTCTGTGCGTCGTACCCCCCATCGACAACTACTGGGCAGCGAATTTTCCTGTCTCTTCACTGGTATACGGAATCCTACTTGAGCTATGCAATCATCTGCACGGTATACTGATGGCCTTTCGCGACTTTGACCGTGCCTCGACCGAAGCTGTTATTGGATGCATGGACAAATCTTGTGCTCTGACCTGTGCAGATCATGACTGATATCAACACGCAGGGCAATTTAGCAGCAGTCTATCAAGTCTCAATAAATGACGATCAAGCTATTCCTCAAGGTCCTATTCTATGCTCAGGTCTCCTTGCCCCTGATTGTCTCCCGCCTCAACTCTATCGTTTGGAATGTGGTCAATTTCCATCTCGCCCTCCGTCTCTTTAACAACGTCATTTACCGCCTCCTCTGGCCCTCCATAATAGAAATACTCAATCTTTCTGTCAAGAATAGCTTCGAACATCATAGCCCTGTCACGTCCTAGAGTGTTGAAGAGAACTTCATGGGCGAAGTTCTTCATTGCAGTGAGTGATTAGCAAATGGTCTCGACAATTCGAAAGGACTCGTTTTCTCGTCTTACCTCGCCCTGAAACTGATAGCGGTATGAAAGCATAGGTGCGAGCCACGGAAATCTCCTGTTTCTGACCCAAGGCGGTTCGCCATCTGCAAGCTGCCCTTGATCATAGCCTGCCATGGTAGTGACCTCAAGTCTCTGCTGAAAAAACTTCACTAGGCGCTTCAGGGAGCTTTCGTATCTAGTCGGATCATATTATCAGCGAGTGCATTGTTCTTGAATTTTTGATCAAAAGGCACCTCATCATCACCGTGTTGGTTTCTCTCGTACCCAACACGAGATTTTTGTATGTTTGTGAAGAGTTCGGAGGCTGCGGCACGCCATTTATTGCCAACCCACCGAATGAGTACGCCGAACGGTGTAGCCACTATTATCAGACGTTATAAAGTGTTTTGTTCGGGTAATAGAGCACAACCAACCTCGAAACCCTTAGTGGGGGAATTGCGGATAATATCTTTGGCGACCTGGATCGTTCGTTAGTATGGAAATAGGGATGATCACCCGTCATCATGCTTACACTGTTCGCTGATTGGTCCCCCATGCATTGGTTCTGCGTCCTCCATCTTTTCGCTTTACCCCAAATAATGCTGTTGTGTGATACAAGAGTGGTCGTTGTTCCGAACGGTTGGTCCCTGGCATCACCAATACGTATGTTCACGCCTTCCGCTCCGTTACTTCCAGGAAGAAGCACGTACGGATCCATGCGCAGAGGGAGCGCTAGATCCGTGCACAATGCACTCATGGCTGCGTCTGTGAGGACGATGCGGTACAAATTGATTGGATTGGGGAGTCTCTCGTGTTTGGTGAACCATTCGTTACCCATCGTTTTTTGAAGTTCACCTTCAAAAACGACGTTGTCCAAATCGAGCGTAAGCTTGAATTGTGTCCCGGTCATGATAGGCGCCACATATGTCTCCAGGAGATACTTGCGAGCCAGCTCGAGACTGTTGTCTGGGTCCATTTGCTCTGGGTCCACCGTCTTGATGGCTTTCTCCCTGATCAAGTGATCAAAGACGATGAAAAATCCGCCGCAGACTATATCCCACACCCTTTCGGGCACAGGCTGGTCCCAGTATCGTCCGTAGTGCTCTCTTACTCCATAGGCGTTTCTCTGAGAATTGCGAAGCAACGCTACAAACAACCTGGTCAGTCGCAGCGTCCCACACGCTCGCCAGGGTAGGACGAGGTTTATACTTACCTGCAAATTTGCAGAAGTAATGCAAGCAAGCTTCAGTCTTATTTCTCAAATTCACTGTGGTACTGCGATTGAGTTTGTCAAAGAGACGTTGGGAGTGCGAGAGATCGACCTCTCCAGAGGCATTCCAAAGATGAAAGTCGAAAAATGGGGGGTGTGTGGGGGAGCCATTGCGTTCACTGGTCAGGCGCGCGATTCTCTTTTCGTAGTCCCCTCCAAGCACGTCTTCGTTATGGCCTGTGCCCATACGAGCATAGATGTCTTTTACGTGAATGAAAAAGTCGCCAGCAGGGGGCTCTCGGATGTCGGTCTCGGCGATATACACGAATCTTTGTCCATCATCATGGTGAGGGAGTGCACTGAACCAGCCTCTATAGAGGAAGATTTCGTAAGGCTGAAACTCATCTTGAACCTGTTCCAACTATTAAGTCTTTGATTACAGCGTGATTGATTCGTACTCTTAAAAACATACCAATGATTGGGTGTGCATCATAACAATGCGCGAGTTGCGACACTTGTTTTTGAAGCCCAGCTTGCCGCCATGACCAGGGAGGGTCGGCCAAAACTTGATGGTGGGCCCGTCCATGCGCTTGAAGCCTTAACAGTAACTAATTAACTTCTACTGCATCCAGTTTTTTTTGGCAAATAATGAGAGATGAAGAGAAACTTGAAGTGTTTACATACCGTCATATCGGTTGTTGTTCTCCACATAACATGACCATGTTTCTTTGATCATAGCCCACTCCCCCATTTCCTGCAGAGTCTGGTATTCCCATGGTTGGTCATGCAGAATAGTGCCTACGTTCTAGTAAGTACTCGACTCATCGATCAGTCATTCTGCATACATACAGTTGATTTCTCCAAGCACTTCATTCTGTCTGTTGCCTGGGCCTTCATAAGCCTTGTTACCCTCGACGTTCTTGCGCAGACCGGCCACCTCGCTGTTCATACTTGAAGGGGCTATGGACGTCCAGTCCTGGGTGAAACGAGCTGTGAACTTGGTGGAAAGCCTTGAATGTGGCACTCAAAGGATGGGAGAGGAATAACGAGTCTGGTATAAGATGAAGGTGAACGACATCAATTCGACGGACTGCTTTGTCAGACTAATGTCGGATCAAGAATAAGGGTATGCTGAAAGCCTGTGGAGCAGACTCTTCAATATTGGGTCAGTGGGGGTGGGGTGCACAATGAAACATAGAGGCGTTTACTGGAACCCGGACATTTACATTCATAGTCAGATCACCGAGACACTCCTGCGAAATCAGCTTCAGCTGGAAGTGCAGATGTGCCAAGAAACTATCGGTAACCCCTATGCAGGTACGAGCATGGGGACCCATGACCCAGAACAACCGGAAGTGCACCCCTACGGCCACCCCTTTTGCACGCCTCGCCGACTACTGCGGGACGAGCATGGGTATTTGAACTACGGATAGGACACTGAACAATTCAAATCCTGGCAGGGACCGGACCCGCTCACGGACTCTTCGTTCCCGGCTGAAGGCGTCTCCAATAGTCGAAATAGTTCTAGAAGCAGATGTGATATTGATCAGCCGCTCAGCCAGCCCCTTTTGCGGAAGTCTGAAGGCAGGAGGTACTCGCGGGATCGAATATACAGGTCAAAATTAATTCTGGATTATCTGAAATTATACAATTTGATCATGGCGTTTAGAATCAAGTCCTTATCCAGTCCGTGATTGGCTTCGCTCACGATTATTCGGTTGCGCAGATCACAACATGTAGGGTTTGCGAAGAGCACCGTAGATGAAAATAAATGACAAGAAATTAATTACAGAAAATTGTTGGTGGGACAGTGTAGAAACGCTCTGGCTCCGATAACACAACCCGCGGCACCTCTGCTCCAATCCTACGGTATGCCTCCATGACTTGTCGGCTGCCAGCGTCTTTACCAGAGCGCGTGGAGATGATGAATGCACCAAGAATAGCTGTGCGTGTCGGCTTGGGGCGCCTCTGCTTTGTATTCGTAGTTGCCCCTGCGGATGCCTCCTCGGGACCGACGGTCATTGCTCCTCGGATGCGGCTCCATTTAACGCTGTCTCTTGCATTTCGACAATCGACAAAGCGGACTGATTCCGCTGTCAATTCATCGGGTCTCCATGCCCGAGCGGGATAATTCTCTTCGAGAGACTTGAACACCGGCATAGATTGCGAAGGGCGGACGGCCGGTGGTGGAAGCAGTGTCATGCCAACTAGGTGCATCTCTGTCGGCGCAGAATTGCCCCGAACGTAGTCGGCTGGGTTTTGACTGTGCTCTCCCCAGTAGTTAGCCGGAAGCTGATCGTAAATCTTGGCCACCTTTCGAAAAGGCAAGGCGTCCTCCTTGTTTTTGAGGCAGACCTTGACGTCCATTGTCGTGGTGAACTTTTCCTTCTGGTTCCTCTTCATGTGCATTGGTCGGCTGCAAATTTCGTTGCCAAAGTACTCGCCCGACTCGCCCACGACCCTGGCACAGCTGATTGGGATGGGGCTGCGTACTTGGAAGAGCAGGTTGTCGCTACGGACGATCCACGCATCCTTCTCACCGCCAGGCTTCCTCGTGTGAGCGGCTGCCTTGCTGGATTCACTCGTCGTGTCGCTGACCAAGCCGGAGACTACAGTGAAGGTGTGCGCGTTCTGGATGACGTTCTTTTCCCTGTTCAGGGCAGCGTTCTGAAGAACCAGATCCATGAGCTCGCCAAGACTGATGGGCCTTATGCTGTCTCCGATTCCAGACCCGAAACTGACGCTAAACTTGACCACACATAGATCAAAGTATACCTTTCCGCGAATGGGAGGTCCCTCGAGGATGAGAGAGGCACCGACGTTGACGGAAATCTTCTTCCGGACGAACCAGACGCGAATCTCGTAGTAGACACCGGCGGAGATTGCCATCTCGGCTTTGTAGTACAAAGGCTTCAGGTTGACCAGGAAGTCCGCGTGCGCGTCAAAGTGCGCTCCAAGGGACCCGGCGGAGAAGACGGCCTGCAGCATGCCTCCTGCCATGATGGCGCCCGGCGTGATGGCAGCATAGGCATTGCCCGTGACCCTCAAGTGGGAGCTGAGGGTCCACGAAATGCCCAGACGCTTGGGGACAGGGTAATGGGCGGGCACTTTGAACATGGGGTGGTAGCCTCCAAAGCTGACCACCCAGTCGCCTGCATGCGGGCTATTCTTCCCAAACCAGCTTCGAATCGCGAAGCCTCCCGACGGACGACAATCCTTGTTGAGGATAAACGACGTCGGGTTGATCTGACCATCCACCGACAGCTCCCCGTGGAGGAGATCGAGCTTGCCGATGACGGAGAGATCGATGAGGATAAGTGCCTTGTCCGGAGTGCTGCCCCGAGGGAGAGAGGCAGTAGCTCGCGCGATGAGCCCAACCTCGGTCTGGTTCGGCCCTAACGCGACAGTCGCGACGGCTCGCATGTCGATGACCTCGCAGGCACGAATGACCAGCCCCAGAGCTAACCAAAGGGACCCCATGCTGGGCACGACAAAGGCGTCTTGTCCGGTGAGATCTTTGATTGCCGTTTCCATGCTGAAGCCACCAGGAGTTTTGAATCCCTTGATGAGCGGGAACTCGGTGAGCTGGTCAACGGTAGGGAGTCGCAAACGCGAGTTGTACCCAAAGCCGGCGATGATGCCTCTGACCTCGGCCCAACCCACGGTGAAGAGGAGACCCTCGGCCATGGCATACACGAAGAATGAGTCGTATGCTGGAACGTTGTCCTTTGCAGGCACCTGCTCGTACGCGCCCAGGGCGGCTATCGAGAAGCTGCTGAGGGAGATGGCCACGCCTCCAAAGTAGGACTGCGTACCCGGCTTGTGGTACAGCGCACCCGCGAGCATGACGGGGTCGCGGTCAAAGGACATGTTGAAGCCTTCTATGCTGACATCGATCGGCACGTGCAGGAGATCGTGCAGACCTTTGACAGACTTGAGATCCAGGACTAGATTCAGCCCTTGGACGCCGGCTCCAATAGGCCCGATCAAAACGGAAGCGTCAAGAGAAATGCATAGGGTTCCGCCCTCGTAAGACAAGGCGATGCCCGAAAGCTTGACGGGTCCTTTCTTCTTGTCGAGGGGCGCCGTCGTCGCTGCTGCATTGCCGCCCGCAGGAGGCTTGGCGACGGCATCTTGCTTCTTCCCGGTCTGTTTTTGGACCGGAGGCGTCGAAGACCCAGCCTTGGCTGGCTCGGTAGGCTTTTTTTCTTGCTTGTGGTCAAAACAATGGTCCAGCATGACGCCCTTGGCGCCAACCAGACGGAAATGGAAGCCTTCGGTAATCTCCTTGGCGTCCTGGCTCAGCGCGATTTGGTGGCCGCTGAATATGTCGAGATTTTCATTCAATGCTTTGATTTCCGCATCGGTGATTGCCGTACTCAGCCACAGGAACTCGAGTGAGTCAAACGGGACGTCCAGGTTGCCAACAAGCGGGAGCTTTGGAAGGGAGGGCAGAGGACCCAGAGAAACACGGATGAGCCTCTTGGGTTTGGGAACTTGCTTGGATTTGTCCTTGGCGGTGGGATCCTGCTTTCCATCTAAAGGAGCGTACTGAGCGAACTGCACATGGATCATGCCGAAAACAAGCTCGGCGCCAAACACGATGCACTTGGGCTCCTTGAGCCGCTTGCACCGGACGGAGAACTTGTCTTTCTCGCTGCCCGAGGTCTTGACCTGCGTCGTCTTGACGAAATCGGGCAGCATGTCCGCGACGTCGGCTCCCAGGAGCCTCCGGATCGGGTCCTCGAGAGTGAATTCCTGGGAGGCCTTGCCAATGTAGAGCTTCGGTTCGAGGTTAACGGCAAAGACCCAATCTTCCGCGTTCGACCGCGTGAACGTGGTTTCTAGGGTCAGAGATGAGATTTTGAGAATAGCCTTCACCTCAATGTTTGGACTCGTTTTGGTGGACGACTGGTACGTGAGGGAAGCCTCTTGAAGCACAATGTGCTCCAGGATCGACATGGCCCGCGTCGCCTCCTCGCCGGCCCAAAAGAGAGAGTGGAGGAGAGTCATTGGTATGTTGGCTGCCCTGATGTTGAAGTACACTTGGTTATTGATCGACCCGTATTTAACCATCGCCTCGACCATGGGTGGTTCGCTTCCCTCCCTGAACGGCACGAGGCTGAGGCATCCGGAGAGCGCAACATCAAAGTTCTTTGGCACCCCACCATACCTGAAGTTGGCCGTGAGACGCAGCGCAGTGTGCAAGATTTGCAGCGGCGGGATGCCGGAGCTGGAAACGGCAGTGCTGGAGATTGAGGGCGCGCATGTGATGGCTTGCAGCTCGGCCTCGACTCTCAGGGCCTCGTTAGAGACGAACAGACTGGCCAGCGAAATCTCCGTAGGGACGCCAAACGGCAGATGCTGCATGATCTCGTTGTTGATGTGGCGCAGAGACATGTATCTCTCGGACGGCGTGAGGTAGGTCATGTGAGACCATTTCTCGTAATTTTCCATGTATCGCAGAGGAAGGGATTCCGAATCGAGGAGGGCAGTGTTGCCTGCGCCTTGGAAAGACACTTCGCCCGAGAACTTGCCTCCGGCCTTGTCCCAGTCGAACGTCATGGTGAAGACGGCGTCCTTGCCCTGGGGAACCAGGAGTGGAACGTTTGCCTCGAGGTCGATGGTCAGGCCAGTTAGTGTCGTTTTCTCATCAGGGCCTGATCCGAGAGTAACGGCCACCCGCCTCCACTTGATATGATCCAAGGCGCTGGAGGATTTGGGATCCGGAGTGGCCCGTTTGCCGGCGCCGTCGCCGACCCGCCCGAGGGTCTCTTCGAGACCGCCAATGGCACCCTCAACTTCCGAGCAGCTTTTCAGTATCCAGTCCTTGAGAGCCGACCACTGAAGCTCTTTTGAGTAACACACGAGCATGAGGCAGATCTCGTCGTCGGAGAACTCAACGTAGGCGCCCAGGGCGCGCTCGATGCCCATGACCTTTGGCTCGGCCGCCAGGACCAGACTGCCCTGGGTGTGCGCATTTCCCCAGGGGCCGGACGAAGGACGCACCGAGCGTTTGGCAACGGCCGAAAAAGGCGGCATATCCTCGCTCCACCCGGAGATGTATTTGTCGAGCTTCTCGATGATCGCCCCGTGTAAGTTCACCGAGGCTTCCAGACGCACCGAGCAGCGAGATCCTGCACCAGGCTGGTACCAGATTGCGTTGCGTGCAGGGAGGCCCTCTGAGGAGCCCATCGTGATTCTGGTGCCCAGCAACAGCTTTTTGAGCCAGGACTTGGGATTGAGATCTGCCAGCACGACAAGGTCGCCCAGGGTCTCGAAGCCGCCGTTTGCAGGACGAGCAGGGTCGATAGGGCTTTGCTCCAGACCCAAGAGCACGAAGCCGGGGTGTCTTTCGACGCCCGAGCGGCTCATCAGGGCAGCCCTTTCGGCCGATTGCGGTGCAGTGGACGGCA
This sequence comes from Paramyrothecium roridum, assembly GCA_003012165.1. Taxonomy (NCBI): domain Eukaryota; kingdom Fungi; phylum Ascomycota; class Sordariomycetes; order Hypocreales; family Stachybotryaceae; genus Paramyrothecium; species Paramyrothecium roridum. The sequence continues at coordinate 16,026 of PXOD01000013.1, read as the reverse complement.
CCTCAAACTGCTGGTTCAACACGTCAGCTGACGCGGAGAAGACCAGAGGAAGTGCAGTTTCATCTTTGGACACCTGAACTTTGAGGTTGGTTATCTCGAAACTCTTGTCCGGACATGCCTGGAGATCGACGCTGATGCTTTGAAGACAAGGTGTAATGTCTGTCGTTTCTGGGTCTCCGGTTTCCTTTCCCAGCATCCACAGAGAATTGATATCATTTCTCATGGCATCCTCCATGTAGAGCTCATATGAAGATACCTGATCAGTCTCACCAAGCGCTGTATCAAAAAGTAGTGAGCCCGCTCGGAGCATAAGCTGTTGAGTCGCACTCTCCGCCTTTGCGTAGGCCACGTGATCCATGGGCACTTTGCCAATGCTCAATCCCATGCCGGGGCCTCTGACACTGTTGTCACGGCCATCGGCCGTGAGCATGTAGAGCTCTTCCAGCGGCAAAGGGCCCTTTGAGGGTGGAGAGCTCACCGGTCCGGTCCTCGGGGCAACAACCGTAGGGGGAACAGTGCCAGGTGCCGCTGGAGTAACCCCGGGGGCCTCTTCTTGAGGTAGTGGAGGGACATAATTCCCAGTCAAAGGTGGTGACGCAGGCCCCTCGGTGATTGAGGGTGCCTCGGGAGGAACAACGGGTGCATGGGCCGTCTTTGGGTCTTTTGTCGCCGAGGTTGGGGTGCCGGTTAGGTTTCCCGCAAGAGGATCGGTGACGGAATCAATTGGCACTGGAATTGTATCTGCATGAACAGCAGGTACAGTCTGCGGTGCCGCGATGATGGGGTGCGGCACAGCTCCTGGTCGTACGCCTGGAGACGCCACAGGATCAGCCAGTGGCGGCATTGACGGGACTGCACCAGAGTCTACTGGATCTCGCCCCGGTTGAGGCTCTCGCCCATCTTGAGACTGAGGTTTGCCGTCACTTCCAATTACCCCAGCGCTGGGTTGCATCTGCTCGCCGGGTTCGCGGAGTGTCTGCGTGCCTGATGATGCATAGCGGGAGCCCAGAGTGGTCCCCGGTACTGGAAGTGCCGGTTGAAATGGCTCATGCTTGTGGTGTCGCTCGCGGTCATCATGTCCTCCCAAGCCAGCTCGTTCCTGGGCCTCTGATCTGCGGCGCGTCCTGCGCCTCATACGCGGTAGAACAGATTGTCCTCCGTCATCCCTCCAATGATCAGGCAATTTGCTTCGACCAGAGCCCGACCTAGGCGGCGGCAAGCTGTGCTGGTATCTGCTCCCCGCGCGTGTCCAGTCCCTCTCGCCGAATAGTAACGGAGAGCTTGCGTGCCTCGTCCCGTCCTCGTCTTCGTTCGAGGTCGAATGCGAAGGTCCCGAATATGCGATCTACATTTTTGGTCAGACGTGGTACCGCGGAGGACGTCGGGGCGATACTCACACCACCGGGCTTGAAGATGACCAATCTGCCCGATCTGTCAATGAAGCCAGTACGATTAGCCAGAGTGTGCCGCAGAATTTCTTCGGCCTCGCTCTCGAGGCTCCTATCCAAGTCGTCAAACGTTTCTTCTGGATGGGGCAACGAGGCCCACCGTGCACTCGCTGCCCTCCGCTGGTCGCGGCCTGCCATGCTCGAGTACAGTCTCCTGTGTTCTTTCAATGAATGAGTTGATGGAGAACGACAACCAAGTTTGACGTGAGAACGAGCTCTGCGTGCTACGACACAGGCTTGCGTGCGTTTAGGTATCTGCGAGCCGGGCGTAGCGATAAGGCTATAGGGACACACCGGGCGGGTAAAAAGCCCGGTAGGAGGCAACACCCCTTCACCCCAGTACCGCGACTATCAGTCACTGCCCCTGCGTGCATGCCCGCTAGCTAACGCGGCGTGCCTGACAGCCAGCCACTGCCGAGCTATCGATCCGGCAGAGGCCTGGACCCCACACCCCTGGACTCAGCCCTGTATCGCTCTAGGGGGTGTATTTGGATGACATTGGCGAGCAGGATTCCCAGTTCAGCATCTCTAAGGCTGTAGCGGGTGCCAGCCGCGCAATCCATCTTGTCTCGTAAACGAGGACCAAATGATGGGTGGGGCTTTGCTTACGGTGCTTTGGATCCACTGTAGCTGCGAACCTCGTGTCCTACCCTACAGCTACCGTGAGATCCGACAGTATGAATTACAAGCAACGCACCTAGTTGACGTAGTAAAAGCAATTCAATTCAATTCGCGTACAAGTCGGAGACACTGAGATTATAGGCAATATGTAATTAAGTACTGGAAGATGTAGCAAACCCTGATGAACCATCAAATTCCAGCCTATTCTTTCAGAAGCATCCAGCTGTCTTCTACGTCTAACTGCTCAAACGTCTCTTTCCCACCAACCGTCTTCCCCATGCGCTTCCGGTACATTTCCTTGACTCTAATCTCCACGTCTCCCATGACACCGTTCACCGTCGCCCGCGACAACACAAAACTGGCGTTCATCCCGGCCACCAGCGCCGCTCCTTTGCCGCCCCTCGGCCTCAGGTGCACCACGAGTTCCGAGTCCGTCTTCGTTTTCTTGTGCATCACGGCAGCCACCCATTTCTGCCGAGGGCTGGTGCACCTGACGGTCGGGACGGGTGCCAGATGATCCAGCAGGTCCGTTGGGTCCTCGCCCAGCGGGATGTAGAGCTCGATGCAGGTAATTTCCACGTCCGTTGGCGGGGCCCTAGCGCTGGTCATCTTGATGGAGAAGACCAGGTGCTGCGGCGAGTCCGATTGAGCCGGTATGCTTCTTCCAGGAGCGTCCTGGGAGAACGCCGTCTTGGTGAACCACGACTGCCGCGTCCCACTGTTCTCGCGCCCCTTCTCCTGGATGATGCTGCTCTGTGGAGCATGCAGAACGGCCATCTCGCGAGTATTGTCGTCCTCCTGTCTGGGCTCGGGAAAAAGCACGCGTCCAGACTTTTCGCCGGGCACCGAGACATTGCAATCGAGGGTGATGCTGTGGTCGCGATCCACGAGCTGGGTCGCCAGGTAGAGAGACTTGGAATCTGCCGCAGGCTTGTTCCACTGGCGAGCCTTGTCGGCGTCGATGAAGTCGTCCATCATTTTCGCGATGAGGTGGGGCACCAGGACGCCAGTGTTCCAATTCCAGATGGTTGGGAAGGATGGAGGAGACGACTGGATCGTGTCGCCGACAACCGTCCAGGTGACCTGCTTGTGAAGGTCGTTTTCGGATCCCCCGGCCTTGTCAGCCTTCAGGAACGGCTTCAGCTCGCACGCAAAGTCCATCTTCTTCTCCTGGATGCCCGTCACGGCGAATTGCTGCTGGTGAGGCGGCAGCTTGAGCTTGACGGTGTAGTCCACAAGCGCTTGCTCTTCTCCCCGCGCCACCAGACAAAGAAGCATGTCGTCGTTCCTGGCTCTGTACGCGCAGCCAAGGGGCTTCGCAGGTGTCGACCCTGTCGCTTTGGTCGTGACGTTCACCTCGAGATCGGGAAACGACTCGACGATGCCGCTGCGGATGACGAAGCCGGATCCACCTATCTGCACAAGACGGGCGGGGGCTTTCTGGAGGTACATGTTGAAGGCGCCGCGAATCTCATCTCGGATCGGGTCGTCGCCGCCGCCCATGGTGTTGGCGAGGCTCATGGCGCCATCAACCATGGCGTCGATCCAGACATCGTCCATGATGAAACAGTTGATGCTTTCTTTTCCCAACGCCGACGGATCAGGGAAGAGGTAGTTGGCCGGCACCAGCTTGAGCGACATCAGGTTGCCGACCAGCCATTCGAAGATGAGGGCCAACTCCGGCGACACGGGCGCCGACGGGTCTCCCTCGCATAGAATCTTCGTCTGCCCCTCGAGCCACTCCCGCGCCTCGGTCTGCAAGTTTCTCTTCAGCTTGGCTTGGGTCATGACCCCGGGCGACGGCAGCATGGAGCTGGAGTTGTGGCTGGGCACCGTCCACCGCGCGGCCTTTTGCTGAGGCGTCCCGTTCTCGGGCAGGCCGTGGATTTTGGAGGCTACGGAGCCGTCAAAAAGCCTGTCGAGCCGGTCAACAACGCTGTTGACCACGTCTTTCGCCTTGTGGATGACCTGGATCTCCGGCCCGCGCGCGCCCGAATGCTGCCCGGCCGTCATTGACTTGGTGACCGCCTTCATGCACAGGCGTCGCCTGAGGGCAGCAATCGAAGCGGAGTACTTGGCGTCACGACCCGCGAGCGATCTGCCGAGTTCCCAGGCTACCGCGTAGGAAATGTCGATGATCCTGGCCTGGGAGTCGATGATTTGCAAGTCCGAGCCGTGCGTGCTGGGTCTCAGATGAACTCGGCGCGAGAGCTTGGGCATCAGCGGTCCTCTGTACAGGGCCATCGCGGACTGGCCGGCCATGTCGCGGTGCCGAACGATGGTGTAGCCCTGCTGGACTCGTTCTCGCACCCAAACCACCGACGGGTCGTCACGGTCAACTTTGGGTGGGAGGTCCTGCAAGGGGACGACCAAGGGGCGGATGGTGCCCGAGAGCTGTTTGAAGATTTCCTTGGACGCGTCTGCGTTGTTTTCTCCCCACGTGAATGTCCACGAGAACACGGACAAGAGGGCGACCGTGGTCGAATCGAGCTTCGCCGTCCCCCAGTCGATGGTCTCGGCGGCCCTCTCGAGCGACACAACGTGCGCATGCACCTTTTGATTGCCCTTTGCAGACGTGTAGGGCCGCATGCGATGGCCCAAAAGGGTACTGAATCTGGCGCTGCCGTGCCCGGTCCCGTCGTCGACACCCGCGTCCGTCATGAACGACAGGTTCGTGTAACGGTTCAGGTCAAGTCTCGTCTGCGGCACGCTCTTTCCCGCGCCGTCCTGCTGCTCAAAGTACATCTTGAACGAGGCTCCTTTGAGGAAGATGAAGTCGGCTGTGGCTTCGGACCCGTCCGGCTTGGCCAGAACGTCCTCCGTCGTGAGATCCGCCGTGTGGCAGTAACTGGAGCGCTTGGCGTTGAATATGCTCAAGGGCAAGGTCACGGCCTTTGTCCCCAGGGTCCTGAGGCTCGTGCTCGCAAAATCGGGTGGTGCGCACAGCTCTTCGTCGGTGAACAGCAGAAGCGCGAGCCACGGGGTGGGTGCCGCAGGCGTCGAGCCGGAGGCGTTCTTGGGGGACCTTTCCCACGGCGTCGCGCCCTTGAGGACAATGTGCGGGAGGGTCGTTGCGCTCACGGTGGCCATGTTGGGTGGGTAAAACGAGTGCACCAGATCCCGTGGCAGTACGTACGGCTCGCACGTCCTGATGGTCATGGGCTGCGTGGACACAATATCTTGATGCTCCCCGTTGGGCGCCTTGATGGCTTGCTTGCTGACGATGACATACTCGCCAGATTTCAGTGGCGGAACTTCGTAGGCGTATAGTTTGCTGTTCGGTTTGCCATCTTTGATCGTGATGGAGGACGCTGACGCCGTGGCTGCGACCATCTTGGACTGCTTCAAGGCGATATTGCGAAACCAGATCAGAGCTCTCTGGTGTTGACAGTTGCTATCTTTGCCTTCAGACTGCGGGACGGGCTTCAGTTACTTCTGGTCTGCGATCAGTTAGTACGCGGACTTCGCTCAACGCCAAAAGAGGGTGTGCGTCTATCAAGCTAGCTCAGGGTCCAGCAGGGGTGCATGGCTTGACCCGCACATGATGACCGCGGGATCAATAATTGCCATGTTTTCCAATAGCTGCGTGATGAGACGGGGATGCGATTTCTTGAGATAATCATCACAGACTATTGAAAGCCATGAGCGGACAGGCCGAGCATCTTGTTCACACGTTCTGTCCGCCCCGCATTCAGCTGCCGTGCTGCTGGACAGGGGCATCTGCAGCCTGTCCGTTCCTGCGTCTGGATTAAGCCTCAGCCCGCCACCCGCAGTGGTGCATATACCCCTGCTCTGACAGGGCCCAGCCGTTGTAGTCCGTCCGAGGCGCACTGTCCTGGATCGCACGCCAGACCTCGCTCCACCGCAAGAATCTACGCCGGCCAAGTGATCGAGCTGGCCTCAATACCCTCTCATCGTCGCACTCTATCTGCAGGGTCGCCTAACTCGCCGGTCTGGCCCTTCTTTGCAAACTCCTCCTTCATTTCAAGACGCCCTACTCAGGTGCGTTCTCAAATCATGGCCGCTTCGACGTCGACACCAACGGCCCAGATGGGTTCTGTCGAGGACCTGGGCGCATCAGAACTTCCCGACGATGGATGGGGCGATGACCCTGCCGTTCCAGAAGCTCTCGAGCAGCCCCAAAGTACAAACTCCAAGAAACCCACCTCTGTGGATTGCTGGTCGATGAGCGTCGATGCCTTCGTCTTGAACACAAAGATATTCAACGACCATCATTTCATCGCGCCTCTCAACCGCCCAGACAATGCCGCCTTTCTGCCAGGCATCTTCTCGGCACCCGATGCCATTCCCTTTGTGGATGTCGACGGAGCCTCCCCGTGGTATCGCAATTCCCGCATTGCCGACATCACGAAGACGCCAGAGGAAAAGAATGGAGTCAAAAACTACGACAACATGGTGAGGGAGGGGAGGCTGGGCATCTACGTCCACTGGTGCCTTCCCCAGAGATTCCGCAGCGGAAAGGCCGCGGATACGGATGATAAAACGGCTGGCGAGATCAATGTGAGCAGAGCCCCTAACGCACCGAGTTTCTTCTGACCACCCGCAGCGCTACCACATCCCCGATCGTTGGATCGTGTTTCGTTGCATCACCGATGCGGCCGAAAAGGAGGCTCCAGCACTGTCGGCGTTCATCGTGGAGAGCAACCGGATCCGTCATTTCGGAGGCTCCATCGACGAACACTTCGACGTCGAGACGGAGGCTTCTCCCTTTATTGACAAAACCGTGCCGGTGGAGAAGCAAATCGACGTCTTCATGGGGATGAAGCGCAACTTTGACGACGACTGGGACGACCCTGAGCCGGAGGGCAAGTACCACACGCCCCTGACGCTCCTAGACTCTGCCAATCCTCTTTTCGCCGACTTTCAACACCACAACTCCAACGTCTTTTCCATACACGACGACATGACGTGGAAGGACGCCCAAGGCAACTTGGTCCATTCTCACGCGGCGACAGTCTCGTACGCCATATTCGGCTATCATTCACAGCACTCGGAGGACAGAGTCGTCATCCACGGCTCCCTGTACAACGTTGAATGGAAGCGGTCCGCGGCGCCCCCAAGCTCTGAGGCCATCGACATTGCAAAAAATGTCAACAAGGCCCAACCCATTGCGCTCGGGTCAGACGCCCTCGAGGCCCTCGAGGCGTACATGTTCAACCTGCCCGGGAACGAGGACTGGATCGGACTGATTGACGAGATGAAGCTGGCCATCGGCCAGTCCGGCCACGGCGGGTTTTTGGGCGCAATCATTCCGCAGAACATTAGGGCAGGCTTCAAGCCGTCCGACGGCGGCCGGTGCTGGCGCTTCAACAACGATGCCGTCGGATCCGCGGACAAGCCTGATGGTCACAAGTCCAAAGCCCACGTACCCAGTGCATCCGAAATGACCACCCTGCTCAAGACGAATCGACACCAGACATACGTTGATGCGCTCGAGCGACAGGAGCACTATCTGCGTCACAGGCTCTTCTGCGAGTGGTGGAACCGCCGCTCTCGCGTTCTGGGGGGCAAATGGAAGTCGCCCAGGTGTCAGCAGGAGGGAGACGACAGACTTGCCAGGGACATTGCCTCCCTTGAAAGAGTCGTCAAGCTGCGGTCCACGTACACGCAGGCCTCTGTTGCGGCTGATCTCGGCACGGTGCATGCGACAGCCAGATCCGAGTTCTTCAGCAAGGCCGATCCCTCCATCATCCTCGGAGGATTGGGCACGACGTGGCCCGCTGAATTCTTAACCATGAAGAACTGGCAGCCACGGAAACTCGAGGACTTGCCATTTGCCGGGGAAAGGGGGACCGCCGTGGTTCAAAACTGGCTCAAGGAGATCAGCAGCCCCGACACCAGCGGCGCAGCAGGCCAAGGATGCATGGACCGCGGCATGAAGCACTTCTTCCAGAACTCCAGTCACGTCGAGAAAATCCTCCCCAAAGTGAAGAAGGAGAACAAGGCTCTCATGAAGCTTCCTGACGTCTTCAAAACGCTCCAAGGTATGAGCGCCCTCAACTTCACCGCGCCGGGGTGGGTCCGCGTGACCATCGACGCCCTGATGCAGGAATGGGCCTACGGCATGAGCATCGGAGACCCCGAGACTCGTCTCCCCGCACCCAGACCTGCCTACTACACCGTCGACGACACGCATTGGGGCAACACGCAACCCTGCCGAGCCCTCTTCCTCGAGTGGGAGCTGGAGTACTACCACCTGCCGAAGCGCTTCTGGCGATTGGAGAGGAACAGCGACGGAACCGCAGACTACAAGATCCTACCCGGCATCAACATTTCGTCCTTTGAACTTATGGAGTCCCACAGACGCACCGCCGCGGGCCGCAGCATTCTCCGGCCCAACGCAGAGTGGCCCCTCACCACCCTTTCCCAGCAGCTGCTCGACAAGCTGGACCCCAGCGTCCTCGAGGGCAAGGCCCATCTCGCGGCTGGTGGCAAAGACGGGATCCAGCAGAGCCTCGAGAGTGCTCTGAAAGCCCTCCGTCTTGTGTCTGGAAGCTTGGAAGGATTGACCGACCACCTTCTCACGCTGCATGGCGGCCTGCACATCTCGCCGTACGAGTCAAAGACCAATCTTCCAAAGACGGACATGGACAAGGCGCTTCTGGAGGCTCTGACGGCGTCTGGGGATGGATTCGACGTGACGCCGTACGGAGAAGACGCCTTCTCCATCGACAGGGCCGAGAGGGACTTTAAGCCCGTCACCCACGGTCAGGCACGGTTCACGCGGTTCAACATTGTGGACAAGTTTGGCCAGGTCATCTCGCCGATTCACAACCCGGCCTCAAAAGACACGAAGCCGCTTTATCCTTGCCTCGGCCGTTCCGTCGCTTGCCAGTTGAACGAGTCGGAAGGCGGCAAATTCGCCAACAGCGTCAACCTGGACCACGACAGCTGCTCGCAATTCTTTCAGCTGGGCCACCGCATCAATCAGGACGCCCGGCTCAACACGTACTTTGCCGTCAACTCGGCCGACCACAAGAACCACCACGAGACCACCCACTACTTCAAGGGAGACAGGGACCTGGGGAGGGGCCAGGTCGAGCACTCGTGGCGTCCGACGACGGAGTACGAGGACCCCGTGTGGGGTTGGCTGATGCTCGACTTCCGAAGCATGGCTATCCAGGTGTACAATGCCGCGGGCGAAAGCATGGGCGAGGCAATCGTGCCCCACTCGATCCACGGCAAAGCCTACTGGCAGGTCTACTACGCCGAGGGAGACATGGCGGAGCACGTCGACGAGAACTCGCAGCTGCAGCAGTTCATGAAGCGCATGTCCGACGCAAAGTTCCTCATCGGCCTGTGGACCATGCTCGTGGACGCGTGCCAGAACATCTACCACGACCCAGCCTCCGGCGACGTGCAGATGCTCAACATGGTCGGCCGCCCCCTCGCCCTGGTCAACATCGGCATCAACATTGAGCTCGCCACGCCGCCGATGCGGACGCAGAGCTATCAGGACATGCTCAAGAAGGAGGAACTCCATCTCGAAGAGTACAAGTTTGAGGTCCTCCTCGGCGACAAGGCGAATCTGCAGGACGGACTGGTTGGCTACTTTTCTCACACGGCCGCCGGTACCGATCCGTGCGCGAAGCGGCCGTACGCGAACACCGTGTATACCGAGTTTGGCTACCCGGGGCGGACCGTCATCGACGGGGAACACCAGAAGCCGGACAGCTTCGGCTCGCCCAGCACGGGCAGGGTCTACGTCTCGCCCATGCACGTCGATCCTTCAGAGTACAACGGAGACCTCGCGGGCTACCAGAACGCGCTCAACAACCATCCTTCCACGGTGATCCTCGGGGCCATTGTCGACCCGTACATGCCCATCAACATTGCTACCGGCATCCTGCCCTCGAGGACGCTCAAGCTTCCCCAGTGGGCCGTGGACCAGACACTCAAGAAGCTCCGCATCCTGCTGCGCGGCGGGCCCGTGCTGACACGGGGCGACCTGCCCGGCATCGACGCCGTCAGAGAACCTTGGGTCCCTCCGATGAACGACATCAAGGCCGAGGCGTACCTCTCAGCCCTGACGGATAAGGGTGAGTGGTCCTGGCTGCAGCCATCCGTGTCGGCGTACGCAGAGCAGGGAGGCGATGATGAGTTGCTCCCGAGGTTTGTGCCGTACAACCTGAAAGAGGCGCCTTCGGATTACCCGATGCAGATGGGGCCGCATACCGTGGTGGAGGGTTTCTACAAGTACAACCTGCTGCAGATGAATGCCGACGGTCGATTGCTTGCCGGGAAGCCGCCGCGTGATGATTGAGGCATATTGGGAGCAAAGGACTTGGGCCCAGGCAGTGTATTGATGGCGTCTCTGCAACACGAGTAGCGCCATTTTCAGCCTATTGCAAGGTAGCATCCCCTTGATAGCCATTGAATTGAGTCAAAGCTGCTGGCTGATGAGGCGCTCTGATCGAAGGCGTCAGAAGGTAAAGACAAACAGAGGAAGGAGTGATCTCAAGTGGCATTGACCTAGTATCAGCTATGCCGGGATAATGAATGTCCATCGTGCTTGAGGAGCACACATGAACTGGTACATTTGCACCTCACGCTGCTGAGAGTCAAAAATTGATCCGGAATATGGTGACGAATCTAAGTAATTGACTTCGCCAAAGAACTAGCAATTGTTCTTCAGAGGTGAAAATGGGTTTGCACCGTAGCACCACGATTACGATAACTGTAAGAATATCTATCGCTATATTAAGCTGAAAGTAGTATATATTCCTTAATGTAAGTAGATTATAGTTTCCATGTAGTCTTAACAATATCCCAGTACCTATTTTCATCAGCTCTAATATGTGCCACATGTCCTGTCCCTTCAAACTTCTCCATCCTTACAGTATAGCCCTTTTCCTCAGCCTCACGAGCATGGTTTTCAATGAGACTGTGGTGGATGAGTGTGTCTGAGTCGCTCAAAATGTATGTTCGCCTGACTTCTCCCTCGCCTTTGTTATGTGAGTAGTACCATCGTGCGAAGGGATGTAACCGTCCGGTGTACCAGAGAACATAAATGATTGAGACGACAGTGAGGATGGGGTAGGCGACAACCTTCACAGGCAGCGACATACCCATGGTGCAAGCTTTTAGGCCATGACCATGGCTGTATAGTCCTGGGCCGGAGTCGAAGATAATGACATGGGGTGGGAGCTTGTCATCAAAAGCAGCACGAAGGTGCGATAGCATTGCAGAACCGCCATTGGACCATGAGTGGATCAGGAGAAAGGGCGTCCGGTCGCTGCTGTTTCCGTTGTTTTCCAAGGCAGCGCGAATAATCGGGACAGCCGGTCGAACATCAGGTGTAGGGCTGGGTGCGTCACAATAAGCGACGATGCTTGGGAACAAGCCGGGGGGGGGGGGGAATGACTAAAAAAAAGAGGGACTCACACGTGATTCTGCCAGAGAACGTGTCCCATGTTACTGCGCACTAGGAGAATCTGTGACGATGGGTACAGCTCTTGGTACACGCGAACATATTTGGCAACGTGCGATGTCGCGGCGTTCATCCAAGCCATAAGCAGGATCAGCTTGGGATCATCGGCGCCGGACGCCTCCGCACCTCCTTGTGGTCGGTAGACGCTGACATAAGGGGACACCTTTGTCATAAACGACAGTGGTCCTGCCTTACTTTTGGTGGAGGCCATGCTGTAGAATATGGGTAGATAGAAGAACAAAAAGCGAGAGAATAGGGGGAAGGTGAGGAAGAGGAGTGAGGAGGAAAGGACAAGAGACTGAGAGATCAGGCGGAGAGCGCTCAAAGGGAGGCAACCATCTTTATCACTGAACCAACAGCGTTGCAGTTGCAATCAGGCTCGCTATGTTTGTTCATGACACGCCCGTGGTCTGATGGCACCCTGCCTTTGTTTTTCTGCATTTAGGAGGGGCGTGTCGGCGGGTTACAATAAAGCACAGCCCATACGGCTGCAGCCAACTTTCAGACGCAAAGCGGGGAAATTGGTAGGGGGAACAATTGGCAGGCACTGTGATAGTAAGGTCGCAACGCATTACCACGACTTACACAGTAATTCAGGTGCAGGGATGAGTGCTTGGGGCGCCCTTGGCCCCTATCGGTCGCGCAATGTTGCCTCGTCAAACCTCGAGGCAACTGCATCTTTTTAAATTGTTGGTCAGATTGGCTTGGCAGTTGGGTAAATGCCTGCAATACACCTTTGTTCGTACAAGGCCCTGCTGTGCAATGAATCAATGCGCCACCATGCCCCCCCTCCCAAGCAGATCACATTATGCAAAAGGAGTGTTTAGAAAAGACCAATTACCATGTAGTCTACACTTTTCCGTCCCTCGCCGTGCAAGGTTACCCCATCTCAGCCACTAAACTAGCTACTGTCCCGTCTGCGCTTCCTTTGCGTTTCTGCCGCAGCCTCAGCCCTCGCAGTTACCAAGTTACCCACTGCGATTATGCTATTGTGACCAAGAATCTCAAAGACCGCCACGTCGACGTAGAAATCCTTACGAAGAGAGTTACGAAGCTCCACTGCCATCAGTGAATCGACTTCGTAGTTGGAAAGAGTCTTGTGGCCCTGCACATCTTGGAAACGCCGAGGGCGTGTGCAATTCTCACCTTGAGCGACTCAAAGACGATATTAGCACGGTCCTTTGTCGTGGTGGCTTCGTGGAATAAATCGCCGTGATTGCGTTGCTCGACGCCTTCAGATCTGGAAATATCACTGCTGTCCTTGTCGGTCGCAACATTGAAGGCGTTGAAGAGAGGCCTAGAGAGGAAAGGCGGAATGGTCTCTCCTCGCTTTTTGAAGTCGTACGAGGTTACGGCGCCAATCAAGATTTGACTGCGAGAAGCTGGTCCCGTTGGCCATGAGGCCTTGAGGCTCGGATCGCAATAGTGGTCCAACAAGGGGTTCAGATGAGCTGCTGTAACAGGCGCCATATCTTGGCCACTTTGACGCGTTCGGCGACACTCTGATCGCTCGCTGATGATACCGGCATCGACCATCCAGCCAAGATCTAAAGAGACTGACTCGCCGAGACCAGCGGCCGTACGAGCATGCGCGAGCGCGTCCTGGAAAGTACAGCCCGCACCGTAATTGCTCTGCGCTATGGTTCCGTAGATGCCGGCCAGAGAAGATAGCATGATGAAAAAAATCCATATCTTAGGCAGTAGGTTGTGCAGGATCCAGCTTGAATTAACCCTGCCCACAATCATGGCAATATCGGGGCTAAATTGCACGCTTTCTACATGCCGTTGTCTACAATACTGGTCTTAAACCCTGTTCCAGGCCGCAGTTGTGAGATTTGACTTATCAAATCAATATTCTAAATAACACAAACAGTATTCTTGGCTCCATTCTACAGATCGAATTGGAGCGATCTGTATGGCCATTGCTCAAAACAAAAGCTCAAATATTGCGATGCTGAAATTCTGACAAAATCCACTTATTCAATGGTCCCGCGTTGTCGTTTGCGAGGAACAGCCCCTCTTCGTGCCGTGCCTGACGGATCTGTCGCTGGACTCGACGCTTCGTTGCAGCGCGGAGACTCAAACAAAGTCCATGAGCTGGATACGCAAAAAGCCCTAATGCCGCTGTGGTGGAACGATTAGCAGTTGCGTTGCATTTATGTTTTGGTGCAGAAACCATACCTGATAGTGATCGTGTCGAGAAGCTAAGTAGGCCTGTAGCTACTCCCTTTGCAGCACCAAGGGTTCCATCATGCTTTGCACCTTCATACGGTTGCAAGAACAAGCCCGTGGTTCCTTGATAGAGACCAGTTGCAAAGTTCTGCCCTGCCACTTTCAAACCAGATACCAGACCGAAGATGGGTTCTCGCTCTGGAACATGGTCGCCGTATATTTGAGGGAGGACTCGGGCGCCTTCCGTTACTGCGAGAGGCACATTAACGAATATGCCGCGGCCGTAACCTCTGAGAATGCCACCCAAGCCTGAGGCTGAGCCAGCCGCCATGGCTCCGAGACTAGACATGCAGCTTCGCGGAGGATCATTGGGGCTCAGCGCTTCTCGCGTATGCATCAACGTGTCTTGAGTATCGTCAAGGCTCGTGGGAAGAAGGGCTCTCTCGCGAGCTCGGGAGTCAGCCCGATACGTCTTCACTGGCCTGGCAACAATATTCTTGGCAGATACGACCATGTCTGCTGAAGCAGCTAAGAAGGCCGAGATAGCCCCCGTTACTGGATCCCATCGTTGATTGATGATTTCGACCAAGAATGTGTTGTTCCTGTAGCATCGTTAGTGCCTCCTCGTTTGGTGGTCTCAGATGATCAACCTACGGAGAGAGCCTTTGCTTTTCGATTTTGAGATGCTTGAGGAGTACCCCAGATACCTTTTTCGACAAATGTACGGTCCTTCTTCCTCTTTTGTAGACCCATGTCGCTGGCTGGTCCTGTAGGATATCGCATCTCATGGTTTCTACCGGAAGTCTGGCATGGAACGACTGCACAGCCGCAGCCACACCGTTCTCTTTCTTCATTCGCGCGGCTATATCTTCTGCAGCTGATCTGATCTCCTGTTTCATGCAGAATTCGATGCCTTTGGCCAGGTTTTCGACGGTGAGTGCTTGGTGCGGGATCGGGGCCGGACCAGCATTAGACGTAGCAATAACATCCCCCCAGAATTGTTGGCTGTACACTGTCAGTAGCTGTTTGGAATCACCTCCTCCATGCACTTACTCTCCGAAAAAAGGTACGACGATAGTAGGCCTTGCATTGAGTAACCCGCAAGCTGTTGTGCCGGCGCCGCCATGATGGACTACCATGGAGACATGACGGAATAGCCATTCGTGTGGACAGTCCCCAAGGAAAAAGATATCTTCCGTGTCTTGTTCGGCGCCCTGGAGGTCACTCCATCCACGAGATATGATGGCCCGGTTGCCGGTTTGGCGTACAGCAAGGATGAGCTTTCGCGTCAACTCTTCTGGATTGTCAATGACAATACTCCCGAAGCCTATATATACTGGTGGGGGTCCAGCTTGGAGGAAATCTGCGAGGTCGGGGGGTGGATCGTAGTCTGGGCAGTCTCGAAAGAAGAATCCACATATGTCTAGTTCGCTTGATTAGCAAAGTATCACTGGTGCTTGCCAGAACTGTAGGTACCGATGTATGAGGGCCAATCGTGCGGCTTAGGGACGAGGGTTTTAGACCAGCAATACGTAAACGGTATTCGCAGCATCTCGGCAAGAAGCGGACCCTCGGTAAGCGGTATAGGTTTGAGCTGCAGCGAGTGTCTCCAGTCGTTGATGATATCCCCTAACCTGTTCAGTTTAGTTAGGGGCAGGCCAGCCTCAAGATGTGATGCCCGTGGACGTACCCTTGCCAGGTCAACCACTCGACAATCCGGTAAGACAGGTAACTAGAGGTGGCTTCATTGATTCCTGCTTTTTCTCCAAACTTCAGGTTGGCCAGAGGGTGAGGGAAGGCCCTGGTGCTGGTCCATGGCATTGTAAAAACGAGGTGCACAGGGATGCTCAGAGCTTGGGCGCAGTGTAGATGCGCAAAACTAGGTGGGTTCGCAATTATCGCGTCCGCAACGAAAGGGACTCCTGTGACTGGGTCAGGCTGGATGCAAGACCTCCAACATCCATCAAGCATTTCGGATACCATTTTGCGCTTCTTCTGAATATCACCTGCTTTGAGGCTCTCCAGCCTGGGGATCAAGCCAGGGTTGCGGACCATGTATGCCATGAGCTCGGTGGGGTCGCCGCCAATGGAGAAGAACTCCAGCCCAGTGTCTCGAACAAAATCGTCAAAGACGCCGTGTGTTGCGATTCGTACACGATGCCCGTGCTTCTGTAGCTCCTTGCCCATGGCCACGAAGGGCTGCACATCACCACGGCTGCCGACCACCTGGATCACGATATTGAGTTTGAGGTTGAATGACCGAATGGTTGATGCATCATCGTAAGGATCTAGCTCTTCTTCTTCTTCTTCTTCTTCTTCTTCTTCTTCTTCGAT